>SNQJ01S0017481.1:40631-62306 GCA_010110895.2 Picea sitchensis
AGGCAATGTAATGAAACATAGTGAAGAATATTGTGATTGTACAAGCAAGGATTGCTTGAGGAGTTTTATCCTTCCATAAGGATTAATATATGGTGTTACCCTACCTCAAGGGTTTTGGATATTTCTTGTGTTCATGGTTATGGGGAATGGTTTATGGTTTATTCTTGGTTATTTCTGAAGTATATTTGCAGATCTGGTTTAGGTACTTAACAGAAGTGCATAAGACTATTAGAACTCCCATCCCTAGGGGGTGAAAATCAACATGAGTGTCAAGTTTCCAAGGGGAACTATGAATGGGAAAAATCATGTGGGGGAGAGTGCTACTGGGTGATAGTACCTAAATGAATCAGAGGTAAAGTTATTGTAGAGCCGAATGTAAGGACCCTAAAGGTGAATGTCAGAGGGTAGGACTAGGATATGCAATTGATTTACAGAGGGAATAATTACATGCCAGTGTTGAACATATACCTAAAGGGGTTGTAAGATTGTGGAACAAGTACCTGCACACATGAAAACCAAATACCTATCGTGAACAATATATGATGATAAAGAACATATAACAACTATTTGAAAAAATTGAAAGTGAGAATGCGTACTTGAACGTGACGTGAGAAAAATGCTCCTCTGGGGCCAAGTGCAGATGATGACCCGGGGAATGTGAATGTGTAGATGGTGGTTCTAGGATCCCATGGATGAGAACATATCAGAAAATAGAGGCTCTGGGATCCTGTAACAGATTGTGGAAGTTGGGTAAAAGGGCCTATATATGGATGGTGGGCCCACAATGCCACCTCATTTGCACTGCCACTATTGGTGATCCGGTGTGGGTGTTGTGAGGTGATTTGGAATATTACGGGAGCTTAGGGCTACCGATCAGGCAAGTGAAAGACCTCTTGTGAGAGGGAAAGTTCTCTATGATGGAGCACATTCCATGGGAAATTAGGGGTAGTGATTTCCTTCAGGATATCTTCATCACAGTGAAAAGTGTGAGAATATAGAGGATCCTGGGAGGTGACAGGGGGAACTGTCAATGGATAGGTGTTATTGTCCTCAAGTGGTGAGGACACAGATGGGATATCATGTCCAGGGTGTGAGGGACTACTGGAAATAAAGTGAATGTCCCGATACTATGGAGGGTACCTTGTTCGCTCGGGGACTGACGACGAAATATATCGAATGTGAGTAATGTGAGTCGCAATAGGGAGCGGTTGAGAGGGTTGTAATATCCCTCGGTAGTGCCCCAATTATATTATGTATTGTAATCATGTTTATAGGGTGGTGAGCCAACTGTATATAAGTTGGTGGGCTTATGTGTTATTTAGGTCAGAGAGCCTAGGTGTTAAAGGCCATGAGCTTGATTTTTGTATATGTAGTTATGTAGATCATTAATAAAATATAAACATCGTTGCATGCAGACCAACCACGAAGAAAGAGTGATGGGGGACTAGGCTTCCACAAGGCTAGGTAAGGGAGAGGGGGTTGAAAGGTTGGAAGAGGGGCTAAGATTGAGGGATTAAGTCCTTGAATAATATTTTTTTATTATTCCAAAGTGGTGTGAGAGGTATATTTTTTTATCCTAAGCTCTTGGAAAAGGGAACGCATACTTGATGGAGTGCATGCAGCTTCATGGGCAATATGTGTCGGCCCATGCACATGCAATTTAACCCAAGAATTGAGCCGTGATGGGGGTTCATCCTCCATTATTTTGTCCATTGTCTGAACCGTGTGTGACTCTGCGTCTGATCTCTGTATACCTCACGCAGCTCTGAAACTCGAAACCATGAGGCCAACCTGTGATTTTTTCCTGACAAGCCGACTCATCCTCAGTATGAACCCATTTTACCTTTGTGTTAGACCTCTGCATAACCATGCACATCTGAGAAACCAGTTAGGAGGGAAAGGTTGACCTGTGTGTCCTATGAACCCAGGTTTATCCACACTGCAAATCTAAGTTTGTGCCTTAACCATTTGGGTTGTCGTCTTGTGTATTACTTGAGCCATGTGGCGTCATAACTGTGGGTTGTTGTGGCCACGTAATCCCTTGGTTGAGTGTGAATTTTTGTCATCATTTGTTCTTTGCTGAGCCTTACTGTTGTCCTCCTCGTGCTAGAATGGAGATGAAGAAGCAAGTTGTCATGTCTGTGTGAAACACTCTCTTCATGTGAGGGAGGTGGTTGTGGTTGAAGAGGCAGGTTGTCAGGCCTGTGAGCGACTCTCTCTAGGTGAGAGAGTGTGTGGAGGAAGTGAGAACTCCTGGAAGGGGTCCTTTAGTTTCCACAGAGCTCAGAGAATTATGCTTCGACCTGTTGCCGAAGCCCAAGGCAAGGGAGGTTTAGCAGTCGAAGGACTATACTATGTGACGGTGAAGGTGTATACTCCTAGGGTGGGATAGGCATGTGGGGAATGAGAGTCTGTGAGTAGTGGGCATAAGTGGATCCTGGGAGAGAATCCTTCCTCATTAACTATGTGTCTTCCTATGGACCTTTCCTAGCCTAGGATTCCCTTGACCGGTGGATCTTAGTCCCAGCTCGAGGGTGACCTACTACTAAGAGTGATGAGTAGTGTGGTCTAAGGCTGGGAGGTTCGTGGAAGTTTTGCACGTAGTTGGTGGAGTTACTCCAGTTTCAAAGATAAATATCATTATGTGTTTAATTTAAATTAAAATGCATGTCTATGGTGCTTGTATATTTTCATGTATTTCGCTGCATGTATGAATTGTTGTTAATTCTATTTAAGTCTGTATGATGGTAGTAACTCTATGTTAAATGTGTTAATTTGATTTAATGCATATTATATGTATGATATTGTTCCACATAGTAGCATTTCCCGGAAGTGGGGTTGATGGAGGGGGATGTTACAATATGGTATCAGAGCCATGGTTTCAACACTGAGCCTGGATGGGCCATGTTAGTGGAAGTTGAAGCAAGAGTTTCAGAAGGATTCGTTGTTGAAATGGACAAAAATCAAGTTCTGACCCAAGGTTTCAACTCAGATTCTGGATGGGATGGGTAAGTGGTCATTGGACCCAAGGTTTCAAGTGGAAATTGTGTTAAGAGGAATCAATTTTGGACCTTAGAAACATTCCTGAGAGATAAGAGGTTACCTTGGCCATGTTACAAAGCTCAGGAGGAGTAGTGGTATCATAAAACTGCAACTTACATGGTATTTGGCCACAGAGAGAGAGATCACAACACTGGTGGTGTTGGGACTGTAGGATCTGTTCAGAAGGAAGTGAAATACTTTACGATCGTCAAATCTGGAGAAGGTGTACAAGGGTTATCCTGGAAGCCTTTCCGAGTTCATAGATCGGGAGAAGTGGGATGCGTCGATGCAAAAACTTCTGAAGACTGAAGCTTTGAAGTCCTGGAGGAAGATCTACACTATAGATCAGAGAAAAGAGCTTGATCGTTGGATCAATCAAAAGAGCATATCGTAATTTTGGAAGTTCGACGATCGGAAGAAGTGGGATGTGTTGATGCACAAAATTTCGAAGTTCGAAGTTCCGAAGTGAAAATTATATGTGGTGGGGCCAGATGACATCACCAAGGGTGACATGGACCTTTCTAGGCATGTCATGTGCCACCACCTGGGTTGTTGACATTTTCACTATGTGGGCCCCGATAGATAAAGAGGTTCGTAATTTCGGATTTCGAAAGATTTGAAGGAAGCAAGCATAAGAACTTACGAAGTCTGAAACTCTGAAGTGATGTGGCATGGTAATGTCACTTGGTTTGACATGGACACATGAGTTGTGTGCCACGTGTCAGTGGGTTTTGAACCAGTAGAAGATTGAAATGTCGTATGGAATGTGACATGTGTCACTCATCTGACTAAGCCACGTGTCAGCTGATAGTATTCCACCACGTGGAATTCTGTATGAGTAGGGTTAGTGGGACCCAGAGTTTACGTAACGTAGTTAAAGGACATAGGACCCACACTGGCATTGATCACGATACATCAATATCAACGGCCAGAAGGCATTGCGAGGATCCAAGTTGCCTGAGAGTTAATTCTCCAAGGTGGTCTTGCAATCCAAACCCCAGTTTCACCGAGGGGTTATGTGTCATCGTCAGAATAAATGTGGGATGAAAGGAGGGTTACTCCAAACCTTCGTTACATGCCCCTGCAATTGGAAGAGTGCTCAGTGATGTGACGTAATGATGTCACCGAAGGTAATTGGGAATGTTCGGAAATTAGTAGCTCGGACGTGCGGATGCGAGATCCTCCAAAGCTCCGAAGCTCCGAAGTCTCGAAATCCTGAAGACCTGAAATCCCGAAACTCAAACGTATGAGGTTTTGTAGTGAGTGTCCATCGTTGGATGTTGGGTAAATGTGGACCCTTGATCTGCCCTACTTCATGAGTTCGGTAACTCGAAACTCCGAGAGATTGTTGGGTTGTTCTTTGAAAACTTCCGAAGCCGAAGTCCCGAGTAAGCACCTATTGATCTAGTGCTTGATCACGGCCCATGGTCACGTGGGTTGGTGGCTGAGAGAACAGGGGCTAGTTCCCAAAAAATATGTTAAAGAAGGGAAAAGGGTTAGGAAGGAAGAAGGTGGGTTTCGTCTGGTTTGAACCCACATCAAAAGAATACTGAAGACTTGGAACTTTTTGATAGGGTCCAACAAATATATAAGATCCATTAGCTCAGATAAAAGAGATCATTGCACAAGAAGTGCATCGGAGAAGAAGCACAAGTTTTAAATGATCATAGCTTTCTGCTCAAGGCTCAGAATTGAGCAAGGAAGCTATGATTGGGATGGTCTCGAAAAGAGGATTCCATATGTAATGCTTACATTAAAACATAAAAAGTGCTAAAGATGTATTCAGATAGAAGAAAGAAGGCGAGAGAGAGACTTCTTGGTCTTTAGATGAATTTTCATTGTAATGTGTCTGTGAAAGACATGAGTTGTAATGATGTTTTTTTTTCTGAAATGAATAGAACAGAGAAAATTGATCTAATTGTACAGTGTTGATACTATTTCATAGTTTATTGTTATTATGTGTTTTGTGAACGTATGATGTTCATGGTGAGTGAATGAGTTTGCAAATAAAATGAATAAGTTTCAAGTGTTATCTTCTGTAAGATATGCAAGGAGTGCATAATGTGTGCAAGGAGTGTGCGTGAGAGAGTCTTTTTCAAATCGAAGCTCAAAAGAGATAGCGTAGAACTTTTGTATGAAGAGTGTGCATATCAAGCACAAGCAGTGTGTATAGAGTGTGCTAGGAGGGCACCAAAAAGTATTTTGGAAGACGTAGAAGGGCTGAGTCCCTTTGAGACTAAGTAAGTAAAAATCTCAAGGAGAAACAATGCAAGTTCGCACGCAGAGCGCAAGTGTGTGCCAGGGTGAAGTTAAAATTTCATTAACAGAAGCTCAGGAGGGAAAACACCGTCGAAGCCTTCGAAATATTCAAAATCCTTCAAGTTAGGGAGGAAGTCAAGTCTAGAATAATTGATGCCAATATATTTGGTAAGAAGTCATTGATAACTTGAACAAACGATAGGAATCCTTGGAGAGAGAAGCGTTGATAGTCGTGTGTCGTTAGATCAAAAGAAACTGCGAGGAGGATAACGCTAAGAGTTAATCAACACTCGAAAGCTCAGGAGAGGTAGAGAACCATCGATCTCAAGGAAGATCGAACCGTTGATTCCTTTCATCGGGAAATTGGAAATTGGGAGTTGGGAGAACGAAGGAAGTTTCTCTCGAAAATATTGAAACGTGAACATTTGATTCGCGAGGAGAGATCTAGACCATTGAATCATGACGAGTGTGAGCCGTTGATATGATGCACTTGAATTTCGTGAAGTCAGAAGTTGGAAAGGGGAAGAGAACTATTTTTTGATTTTGCAAACCACGAAGTCTCAATTCACGAGAAATGGTCCACACCATTGGCTTACGAGGAGCTGTGAGTCATTGGATTTGACTCACGTGGATTTTGGAAAACTAGAGATAGGAAGAAAAGAGGGGAACTATTTTTTGAAACCCCAAAACATGAATTGTCGATTCACGCAGAATTGATATAGACCGTCAAAACCCAAAAAGATGTGGACCGTTGATCTGAGGCAAACGGGGTTCGAGAGTTTGGACCTCAGGAGGAAGGAGGAGAGATAATCCTTGAAGTTTGTGAAGGGTAAAGTCCTGTAGCGCTCGAAAGCTGGGCCCCAGGTTAGAGCTAGAGGTCACACTGGTGGAAGTTAAGAGAAGAGCTAGCACGTGCTAGACTCTTATTTCAGATTTCAGGGATAGAGAGAGTCGAGGGTGACTCATATAGAAACACTCGGTACACGAAATCCTGAAACTCCTTTTGGATAGGTGCGTGGTCATAGCCGATGGTCACATAGAGGAAGCTTGCGCCCACCTCTAGTTCTTGTGGGTGAGGTTTCACGCTAGGCCTGTGGATTTGTTTCATGGAGGTTCTAGTAGGGACCCGAAGAGTTGCTCCAACTCCGAGAGTTGAAGATCCATTGACTGGGAGGTTAGCAAACCCCGCTGAGGTGGGGGCACTACGTCGAAAGTGCTCAGGGCAGGAATGATCATGCATAGTGATCACAGTGGGAGAAAACGAAGATCCAAGAATCCAGGAAGAATTATAGACTTATGGGATCAACAAGGAAAATTTTTGTAGGGAGAAAGAAGTTGCTGCAATTTTTGTGGCAGCAAGTATGTTATGGCTTGTTGGGTCAGCCAAAGGAAAGAATGCTTACATGTTTGCAATTGTTGTTGGTGATGTTGTTGCATAAGGAGGGAAGTAACAAAGAGCTGAAGTGTTGATTATAAGTTTGATAAAAGAAGCATGAAATCTTCTACTTCCATCAAATATTTAGGTAGAATACAATTTATTAATGGTAGTCATGCAGGTATGAGTTTTTATTACTCTTTTTGCATAATTGCTGAAAGGAAATTTAGGTAATAATTTCCTCAGCTAGAGTTATTATATAAAATCACATGATTATATTATTGAATGCATACCACTGGATGTGGTAAAGGCTGGATGTCTGTATTAATTCAAATATTTTTATCTTTTGAATGCACACACTGACATAGTAGAATGTCATGCTAATTTAGCTATGGGGTAATAATCAAATAATTAAAAGATAAGAACTTGTTATAGGAATGAATGCCAGTAAGCTAGTCATGTATGAGACTAGGACATGGTTGGGTATGGAAAGGTACGGATATGGAAAGGTTATGATCCACACAGGTAATAAAATATTCCTACCTTTAAATAAAACTTGGACTGCAACCTTTTTGATAACACTAATGAACACCACATAATTGTATTCTTGGTGTAGTGTCCAAGTCGAAAAGGAAGGCATCCAATTAATTGGGAATACAATAGGAAGTGTGTGGAGAATGTGTCAACACATTGGCCATAATTCCAACTCATGGATGGTAAGATACATGACTGAGATAAAGAGCACTATGTAATTCAATACAAGGTGCATTGAATAAGAATGCATTGAGAATTGCACTCATGCATAGTAAGTGATAGAATTGTATACTAAATGAAATGGTTGAATATGTTTTGCAAGTACATGCATATATATTATTGCATGGAAATAATTGTTACTAACAACTAAAATGTGGTTAACTCATGAAGTTGAGGACATTTCAGGGAGGTGTTAGACATTGCAACAGGAAATTTGCAAGTCAAGTAGTCACATGAGCATTAACTACATGAAATTTTCTTGTTCAAAAAAAGAAGTAATGAACTTACAGATATTACTGTGAACATGCATATGCATAGAATGATGAGTCATTCTATTTCATTAAAATGTTGGGTGATTGTGACTGAATTGATAGGTGCAGGAAATTCTAAGATCACTGCATAAGATTTTGTACATATTGCAATTGAATTATGATGTACAACAAATACTGACAATTGTTGGCAGTATGCAAGATGAATCCCTATAGGAAAAATGGTATGCAATTTAGTGCTTGTGGAAAACCACAAGGAAGGTTGCAATCTTAATATGGAAACAACCAAGATGAATTATGAAATGGAATTTCATGTTTTGGGGAAAAAGATGAATTCCTTTTTGAACTAATTGGAGTTCCTATATGAATTCTTTTATGTTTTCTCATGATAACTACATGTGGGTGATGCAGATGAGATGATGTTGATAAAAGTTAGAATGTTGACTACAAAGAGTAGCTCGGGAAGATGTTGATTGGAGACCTCTGAGGGAAGTTGGAACTCCTCGAGCCACGATGCTCTGAGACTTCCGGTCCGGCCTGTTGCTGAAGGCCAAGGAAAGGGAGGTGTAGTAGTCGATGGATTGTGTGACAGTGAAGTTGTACACTCCCGGGGTGGTACAGGCATGTGGGGAATGAGATACCATTGGTTGGAGTGCTGCTGAGGTTTGGTACCTTGGCCTAGACTATGTTGATATGGAAGGTCTTCTCAAATCAAAATATAAGTACAATTCTCTATTTATTGTATGTTGTGTATCTTGTATACAGGTTATAATGCTATTAGAATTATCTGTATATACATATATATACATTGCATATATGCTTGCATTACCTGCATCCATGATTGTACATAATGTGTTTCATATTTCACTGCTTAAGAAATATATACCTGATGCTAATCATGTAATCGATTGCAATGTGATTCAGGTGGAGCAAGAAGGTGTCTTGCAAGTGCATCTGGTGCACATATTGGACCGAAAAAGAAAACACTCTGGAATCGAGCCATAGGGCTTGTAAAGGTCCATTGGAACTGGTACGGTCCTGAGGACGTAACATGGGAGCATGAGGATGCTATGCGGGCAGAATACCCACATCTTTTTGAATATTTTGAAAATCTTTTTGATGTTGTGTAAAAGTTGCACTAAGGACAGTGAAAAAATAAGGGGAGGGGATTTTAATATCCCCCGGTAATGCCCCAGTTATATTATGTATTGTAATCATGTTTATAGGCTAGTGATCCAAGTGTATATAAGTTGGTGGGCTTATGTTTTATTAAGTCCGGAGAGCCTAGGTGTTAAAGGCCATGAGCCTGATTTTTGTATATGTAATTATGTAGATAATTAATAAAATATAAACATCGTTGTGTGCCGACCGACCATGAAGAAAGAGTGATGGGGGACTAAGATTCCACAAGGCTAGGTAAGGGAGAGGGGGTTGAAAGGTTGGAAGAGGGGCTAAGCTTGAGGGCTTAAGTCCTTGAATTATAATTTATTATTATTCCAAAGGGGTGTGAGAGGCATTTTTTTTATCCTAAGTTCCTAGAAAAGGGAACACATACTTGATGGAGTGCATGCAACTTCATGGGAGACATGTGTCAGCCCAAGCACATGCAATTTAACCCAAGAATTGAGTCGTGATGGGGGTTTTTCCTCCATTCTTTCGTCCACTATCTGAACCGTGTGTGCCTCTACGTCTGATCTCTACATACCTCACGCAACTCTAAAAACCCAAACTGTGAGGACAACCTGTGATGTTTTCCTGAGAAGCCGACGCATCCTCAGTCTAAACCCATTTTACCTCTGCGTTGAACCTCTACATAACCATGCACATCTGAGAAACCAATCGGGAGGGAAAGGCTGACCTGTGTGTCATGTGAACCTAGGTTTATCCACATTGCAAATCTGAGTTCTTGCCTTAACCATTTCGGTTTTTGTCCTGTGTATTACCTAAGTCGTGTGGTGTCATAACTGTGGGCTATTGTGGCCACATTGTCCCTTGGCTGAGTGTGAATTTTTTCCATCATATGTTCCTTGCTGAGATTTATTGTTGTCCTCCTTGTGCTGGAATGAAGCTAAAAAAGCAGGTTGTCAGGCCTGTGTGCAACACTCTCTCCAGGTGAGGGAGGTGGTTTTGGTTGAAGAGGCAGGTTGTTAGGCCTGTGAGCGACTCTCTCCAGCTGAGAGAGTGCACAGAGGAAGTGATAACTCCTAGAAGGGGTCCTATAGTTTCCACATAGCTCGAAGAATTCTGGTATGACCTGTTGTTGAAGCCCAAGGCAAGGGAGGTTGAAGAGTTGAAGGACTGTCCTATGTGGCAGTGAAGGTGTATACCCCTAGGGTGGGACATGCATGTGGGGAATGAGAGTCTGTGAGAAGTGGGAATAAGTGGCTCCTGGGAGAGAATCCTTCCTCATAAACTATGTGTTTTCCTGTGGACCTTTCCTAGCCTAGGGTTCCCTTGCATCATGGAGATTAGTCCCAGCTTGGGGGTGACCTACTGCTGAGAGTGATGAGCAGTGCAGTCTAAGGATGGGAGGTTCGTGGAAGGTCTGGACGCAGTTGGTGGAGTTACTCTAGTTTCAAAGATAACTATAATTATGTGTTTAATTTCAATTAAAATGCATGTATGTGATGCTTGTATATTTTCATGTATTCTTCTGCATGTATGAATTATTCTTAATTCTATTTAAGTCTATATGATGGAAGTAACTCTATGTTAAATGTGTTAATTTGATTTAATGCATATTATATGTATGATATTGTTCCACGTAGTAGCATTTCCTGACAGTGGGGTTGATGGTCCGGGGCATTACAAGGGCTCTTTCCAAGATGTTTGGCGTATTGCGGTTAACGTTTGGAGAAACTGAGGTAGAGATGGGAAATGATGAGTGTAGTGGCCATACTCTAAACTGATGGCACAAGCGAATTTGGTTCGCAGCCCCTTATTGCGTGTGGTTGAGGAATCCATAGTAGTAGTGGATGTACTTGGTGGAGTGGCGAGCAATGTGGTTTCTCTAGGGATCTGGATCAAGTTGTGTAACTCGAGAAGAGTAGGACATATGTTAGTGGGGTGTCCTTCTCTTTCGCATAATGCGCAAGGAGGTTGAGATCGGGGAGGAAGTGGAGCTGTGAGCTCATTCGTCTTTTGTCTGCCCCCAGTGGGTGTGGTGTTGCTGCTAGTTGGGAGAGAGAGGGTGGTGTGGCAGGAGCCTATACTGGGATATTCATGGGGATTCCCTTTGTCTGAGGAGGGAGAGATGTTTGAGGAACCATTGTGGGTTTATGAAGATACCATACAGGGATGGAAAGCACCATGTTAGGGAGGGTAAGGATCACAACTACCTAGAAGTCTTGGATTCCAAGTGCGGGGTAGAAGAAAGGAATTTGGGTAATGGCTTGGCGAATTATTTCCCAAACCAAGATTTTGCCCTTGGGGGGGGGGGGGGGGGAATCAGGGAAAAGTGGTGCAATGGGATTCTCAGGGAATTCCTAAGGTAATAGTTCTTCAGCTAGTGGAACTTCGATGTGAGGAGAGGCCTCCGTGAGAGGAGTAGTGGCTCTAGGATCTGTTCCATTAGAATATACTACACACACTTGTGTAGAAGGTTGTAGGAGGGGTGGCACTCCATGGTATGCCCCCAGCAAGGATGGGTCCTTGAAAATGTTGGGACCCATGTCGACAACCAAATAAGCATTTGAGCTAGTCCAGGCAACAAGAAGAATGTTATCAATGTTGGCAAAATGGTTAGCCTCATAATGTGTAAATTGGTTGATGGCGATGATTTTCCCATTGTGGAGGAACATCATTGTTCGAAACACAGAAGATGCAAGTTCCTTCATAACATACATGTAGCTATGTATGAAAAATATATTGTAATCAAGTGGGGCATCGATAAATTCAATTTCAATGAGGATAATTTTTCCCCTGAGTTCGATGAGGACATTTTGGAAGATACCTTCAGGGGATGATGGTCAACCGTCATAAGCTCTAAGGGTGATGGAAGATGGTACTAGCTCATGTGAGCCAAGATTTTTCCATGTGAATTTGGATATGATGCATGTGGATGGACCTTCATCGATGATACACCGATGTACTGTGATGTTCCAAATCTTAACTGGTATCTGAAAAGATACCAAGGCGGGGAGGCCTGGTTCTCCGCTATCTAGATCAAAGGTGATGAGTTTAGTATCCGCCGGGTCGACTACCCCCAAGGTGGAAAGAAAGGATTTATGCTGAGTTGGACATGTTTTGAGGACTTCCAATACAGACATGGTTGTAGGATACTGGTCTAAGTCATTGACCAGAGTATAGTTATGTGCTACCCTAACATGAGGGTTATGGACATTCTTTCGTAACGAGATATGGGGTATACAAGGATTTGGTTCAGTGTTAGGGTGTGGAATCATCAATGGTGGTTTGGATGTAGCTAGAGCCATTTCTTAGGTGTTTTGGGTGGATTCAAGAGGAACACCATACTGGTGACTGCATGTTTGCAAAATAATTTCTTCTTCACTGGTAAGGAGGATGTTGCAATTGACCAGATTTCCAGGTTGATTGGGACCTAGGTTTTGATACTTCCCCATTTGGGGTGGATCAAGGTGTACCTCCTATTGGGTATTCATCACACCTTGGTGTGGAATGGGGTTTTTCAAAATGGCTGAAGGTGGTTGTTTCAAGTACTGTTGTGGGGCCTACTGAGGGGCAGACGATGTTGGAGGGTGTTGCACGTTCATGGATTCTTTCATCCATTTGAAGTCAACAATTTGGGGGCAGTTGTGTGTATCATGTCCATACTCACCACATAGAGTGCAAGGGAAGTTAGTCATAAGATTGTTATTGTTATTCCCTTGTCGTTTGTTATTATTGTCCCCTTGGTGGTTCTGGTTGCCCCCAGTGGGATGGTTTTGTTGGAGGTTATTTCCGCCTGGTCCTAGGTTATTATTGTTTCAATTTTTCCCTTTCTTCTTGGAAGTATTCAGCTAATGGGATGGATTTTCCATATTCAACTATTCAAAATTCTAAAGCTGTTGAATGATAGAGGGATGAAAAAAATTAACACTGGCATGGGGTTGTCCAGGTGGAGGAGAAATTGGCTATGGAGGACCAGGAAATGAAAAATATGGATTGTTTTGTGGAAATGATCCATAGAGCGCATAGGAATTTGAAGCGCTTTCATTAGTTCCCAGGTTATATGCAGAGGTAGAAGGTGAACCCGAACTTGGTTGAGAGGTCGAACGCATCATGGGTACCGGTGAGGGTCCACCCATTGGTGGAGGGGGAACAACATGATATGACTATTGGTGAGCGGGAGAAGGGTAGTAAGATGTCCCTCCATATGGTTTTGGATATGGAGGTGCACCATAAATGGGTGGTAGTTGGATGTAAGGGTTGTAGTGCGTCATGGAACCAATCAATCCATCCGCAACGTAGGACATTCCAGGTTTGTTCTGTCCAAATGGTATGGGTATGGGTGCATCAGGTAACACTATGTACAAGTAACCTGATTGAGAATATATGAGGTCAAATTGTTGGGCCTTGCTGATGGACTCCTCTTTCATTTGAGGAAAAGTGGATGCTACATCCTTGGCAATAATATAGACAAGTGATTTGAGAAACCAAACTACGGCCTTGATGCCATTCATGGATGCGTTCGGCTATATGGATAATAGTATTTTGTTTGAACTCTGAGATAATTTCTAATCCAATATTGTGACGAACTAGTAGTTGGAAAAAGGACAAAAAGGCCTTTTTCCAATGATTCAAAGGTTGCATGGGACCTTGATTTTTCATCCACATACCATTTGGCTGAGGAACCAGTGAGAGTGCATTGAAAAAACCATAAGCGGATGGAATCATCCATGATGTTGTTGGAAGAGCACCATAAGTGAAAGGTCATACCATGGTTGGCGGGATCTTCCCCTGGTTTTCCTTCAAACTTTGGAATATCTGAAGGTAGTTTGGTAGGCATATTGGGCCAAGTGGGATCATGGAAAATGGGATCATTTATGAGTTTGGTTAAATCATAAATGTTAAGGGATGCCAAGTATGGCATAGGGATATTTGGTGGAGGATTAGTTCTAGCCATTGTGTGAGCAGGTGGTGGGTCTGTCCATTGAGAGGGATTTATTGGGGTTGTACTTATCCCTTGAGAAGAAGTTTACCCCCCACCTCCTTGTAAAGGAGAAATAGTGGATGGATGGCCTTGGGAATTGGACCCAAGAAAAGTGGAACTAAGTAAAGATGATCCCAAAATAGTAGCACTCATAGGGGTGTGAGATGGTTGAGTCGGTGAGTTAGCAAGACTAGGGACACCTCCTAAAACAAGAGGAAGATTTTGCAAGCATTTAGAACAACAAGGATTCTGTGGGTCCCCTATGGTTTCCGACTAGCAAAGTGAATGTGTGAAAATGGTGACAAGAGAGAAATAAATGAACAAGAGATTTGTATAATTTGTACCTTCACAAGATAATACAACTCACAATTGCATGTAATCAAATAAGTATCATACATAAATCAACTGTAAATAAGGAAACATGTGGATAGGTGGATTTTTTCTGCATGGGGGAACAAGTAAAAACAAAATGATCATGTCCTAAAAGATGTATCGTCCTTCCTCTCAAATAGCACTGGGCCTTCCAAAAGCACTCAATAGTGGGGTCTGAAGGCAACAGAAGAGGAACTAGTGAAGATTGAAATAATCAGTTATAATGAGGGGTAGAGGGTGCATATCCTGAAAGATCTATTGAGATTTCCTAATAGCCACACAAAATCTGATCAAGGTGCAATTGTAGCCCACAATTGCCACCTGGGTAGATGTCCTAAATTTTTGTCACTAGGTACCTTGGTCAAAGCGCGACATTTAGATTTTCGGCCTCAGAAATGGGTCACGGGATGGATGCCCTTCCAATAGTTGGGTGACTCAAGGAGGGATGTTGGAAGCATACCAAAGAGGAAAGCAAGGAGATTTTGGGAAAGAAGGAATGCACAAGGAAAGAGACAGCTGGAAGGAAGAACAACACACGTGCATGCATGGAAGACCTAACGATGGTAGGGTTAGGGTTTTTGTAATATTTTGTAAAGGTTGAAGAGCCAAAAACATATAAATAAATATAATTAGGTTTCATAAGGGGGTCACTTGGAGAGAGTAGTCGTTATTATAGAGAGAATGGTTGTAGTGAATCAAATTGTATGTAATATTTTGTTGTATGACCTACTTTTGTAAGATGGTGAGCTAGACAGGCTAGAGGAGGGTAGATCTTGAGGGTTAGATCACAGACTGAGGAGCCTGGTGTGATCTAGTCCGCCTCATAACAGATCTCAGCCCGACGGAGGAGAATTGTAAAGCGCATGACACTGTAATGACAGAACGACTATAATAAGAGAGATAAGAGCCAAATATTTATGGACGTAGCCCGGGGGGGGGGGAAACAAGGTAACAACTGTGTTATGTTATTTAATGCATGTACTTATTTATTGTCTCAATAGATATAGATGTGTTAAATGAATGAGTTATTATATTTCTTGCATAAATAGTGATGATGGTATAATGCGTTAATAAATTATAGTATCATTTGCAATACACAGTCATCAAATATCTCACTCAATCCTAGGCTGTAAAGACATGAGTATTGTAGCCACCCATTAAGACTATCTCGAGTGAGACAATGCAGTGCACCCTGTGTGTTGTGTTGCCTTCTCATTTACTAGGAGGGTCGATAGTTTTAGAGTCTTTTTTGGAAACCCAAACATACATGAACCCTGGGTCAATAAAATAAAAAAGGATATAAGATAAGAATAAACAAAAATGGTTCCATTGTCATTGGTAACAAAAGAGAATTGAGTAGATGGGATAAGTTGAGAATAACCTATGAATTTAGAAGACAACTTCCCAGATGCACAGTTATTTTCAGTCTAGATCGCTGATGATTTTAGATAGCATTTAGTACTTGAACACGAGTACTGCACTGTGGGAGTAAAATACCGCGTAGAAGAAAAACCTGGTAGTCTAAGCTACAGAATATCAACTGATCGTGGGACACTTATTCAAAATGGGCACAGACAACATCTTGCGTAGATATGTGTTAGAACATGAAAGACCAAGAGTGTTAATAGAAGCCCATAAGGGAATAGCGGGAGAACATTACACAGGAAAAGATACCACACAAGGTATTATGCGCAGGACTATGGTGGCCAACCATTTACTGAGACTCAAAGGAGTACTGCCAGAGATGTGATTTCTGTCAAAGGGTAGGTAAACTCAACAGAAGAGACGAGATGCCACTACGACCATAGGTAACATTGTAGGCATTCGATAAATGGGCAATAGACTTTGTAGGACCAATCAACCCACCAAAAAAAAGGACAAAAGTAAGGTACATCATTACCACGACAAAATACCTAACAAGATGGGTGGAAGTAGCACCAGTGAAGGATTGCAGCGTAGAAACAACAATCCACTTTCTATTTGAGCAAGTAATTACTTGATTTGGGTGCCCAAGATTTTTGATGAGCGACCAAGGAATGCACTTCATCAACAATACTATCAACGTTATGAATGAAGAGTTTGAAGTCCATCATCATAAGAGAACACCATATCATCCACAGGCAAATGGCACAGTAGAGGCATTTAAAAAAATCTTGGAGAATTCCCTGACAAAGATCTGTAACGTCAATAGGGACGATTGAGACCTTCAAATACTAGCAGTATTGTGGGCCTATAGGAATACTTGCAAACATTTGACAGGTAACACACCATTTAAACTGGTCTATGGCCAAGAAGCAGTGGTGCCATTAGAATTTCTAGTACCAAGCTTATGTGTAGCAACAATTACACACATGACAGAGTGAGGAGTAGTACATGAAAGACTAAATCAATTGATGACCATGGAGGAAGATCGGATCCTAGCAGGATTTCACCAACAAGTTAAGAAATAAAGAGACAAAGCTTGGCATGGCAGACACATCAGGAAGAAAACTTTCAAAGAAGGAGATCTAGTATTGATGTATGACAACAAATCCTTTCAACACCCAGGAAAGCTCATAATGCATTGGTTAGAACCGTACGAGGTAAAAACTATCATAGATGGAGCTGTACAATTGAAAGAATTTTCAGGAACAAAACTTAGAGGGATGATCAACGAGAGCCGACTGAAGTTGGACCAGGACAGTCGACCACCCACTGCATAGTAAAAAAAAAAAAAAGTATATTAAATAGTACCAACAGAAGCACAATGCACCAAAAAAAGAAAGAACATGCACACTTAGGAATAAAAACTTGGCAAGGACAATGCCAATGACCAAGACAATAGTGTAAACAAGCAGGAAATGGAAAGACGACAAAAGCAGTACGAAATGATGAAGTTATGCGGAATTGAATGATGGAAAGGATTGACGAGATGCTGCATTAATCACACGAAATGGAGACGATGAAGGAGAGTAATGGGAAGTACAAAGGAATCAGAGGTTCATTGAATCCTTAATAAAGGTAGCATCTTCAACAAGCTTCATCTAATTCCCATACAAACACGGACATGGAAGCAAACAGGTTATTGTGAGACTGAAGAAGAAACTGGGAGCAAGAGCGCATACAGAGCAAAGAGCAAAGATCATAGAGGTTACAGAGAATATTTAAGCTCAACAAAAGTTCAACACTCACCACCATGGCACCACCAAAGCAAGAAGAAGCAAGCCAGACTTCCAAACAACCCAGAGTTAGAACCAGGGCACGGGTACAACTGGAAGAAGGTGAAAAGAAGCCGTTGGATGTTGTTAATATCGATGGAATCCCATCACTAGATACAAAACCGGTGAACCCCACACCTGTGGTGGAATAAACCCAACAACCAATACTAGAGGGCATGAATGTAGATATGCTAGTAGAGGCACAAGAGCAACAGAACTAGGACACAGAAACCCTGAAAGAGGCACAACCAAAGAACACCAAAGTAGCTCCAAGAGTCAATGGAACGATGATGAATCAGGAAGCAGCAGTCGAGTGAGACGAATCCCAAACAACTGTGTCAGACCACCCAGTAGAAGGAACAATAGAGGATGTCACGGGTTGGCTAGAATGGTATTTCAACGTACAAACAATGGATTTTGGAACCTTGATCTAGCCACTACCAAAGAAAGACAAGAAACAGGTACCTAGGTCACCTCACAAGAAACCCATCGCAACCCTCATTTTTCCATGTATACCAGATGGAGTACAGGTGAAACTAGACTTGTTGGGTCAAATCGAGAAGCTTAAATACTGAGACCACGATGTAACAGACACATAAAATTTCTCAGAATTTTCAAAGAGTATACTTATATACTGTGGGAGTGAATGCGGTTGGGGAACCAATTGATCAACCACTCCAGTGGGCAACAGGATTGGAGAAAAAAAGGATTTTGGGTCTGCTCAATCTACCACACTTTGGTAGGGGACAATATGCAAACAATTGCATCAAACAACTGATGGAAATTACACATGGCAGGGACATATGGTTCGACAAGATCATCTTGATAGACGTAGAGCTCATTGTGCACATAACAGGGTTTCCATCCCGGGGCATAGATCCTGCGCAATTTCTCAACGATAAGACAAAGGAGAAAGAACTTACAGAGGAGATGAAGAAGAAATACAGTACTAACATGGGGACACAAGGAATCATCATCAAGAGAATCAATGATTCCGCAACACAAATGGAAGAAAAATTATTGTATTGCAAGCTACTGCGAAAATATCGCAAGGAGGAATTTCCCACTGGGGTCATCGCAGTTACATCTCAGTGTGTCGAGGGCACCACAGTCAGCTGGGCACCTTATCTTATGAATTTTTTTCTGGATGACTGCAAGGATGTGTAGGATCTAGGAACATAATTTCACTACTCATGGCTACTCATGTTGATAGCTATCATGGGATGGAAGGAACCGAGCTACACATTCTTCAACACTAGATACAAGACAAATTATGGAGTGAGGTATTTATCACTTGGCATCACGTTGGATTCTAAGTGCAAGAAAATGAACACAGTTGTATTCGAAGGATACCTTTGCCACCTACAGGAGGCCATCTACAACATGTGGAGAATAACACCACAAGTTGTTGCACAGTACTGAGACATCTCCAAATTCAAGGTCACAAGACACGTGATGTGGATACAGGCGCGGAAGGACCCCAATAAGCAGTGGCTACAAATACACTACTGTATCAGAGAAGGAAACATTTATATGGTCATCAAAGATTGGGAGGACTAGTGGAAGATTCCAATCCTCACCCAAGAAATACCCACAAAGATAGTAGGAGAAGAAACATGGAAGGAAGAAACACAACCTCAAGAATTCCTAGTGCCCAAGAAACGAAGGATGGGCTAGAAACAAACAAAACAAACCAACAAAGGGACAACTAAAACAGGGACCCAGAAGGGGAAGAAGAACAATATGTAGTCAACCCAAATAAAATAGAAACAAACCGAGGAAGCATAGGGGACTACACCAAGCCCCAACCCACAAGAACCAGGCCTAAATAAGTGACCAACCACTCACATGGGAAGCATGTGCAAGAAAATTAAGGTGCAGAGGACACCCCTAGATTATACGATCATGGAGGATGATGTAGAGATGATATCCTGAAGGGTTCAGGATTGTATATATGAGGATTTTGACAATGTCGCGCACCACAGGGACAAAATTCAAGAGGAACTGGAAGACATGCAACAATTACTCAAGCATATCAGGGAAGGGCAGACAACGGGCAGTAGCATGGGAACAGGGCCATCAACATCAAATACAGGAGGAGGACTGGAAGAAGGTGAGCGAGACATAGTCCACACAATACCGCAGCCAAGCACGACATTCCAAATTACACCCATCATGCTACGCATGGATGAGATCGTGGGCCAGACACCCCTAAAGGACTTAACCCAAATCCAACTGGTATTGCCGCAGATACCATCCAAGGCTCTACACAAATTACAGATTAGCGTTACCCAAGAGGTACAGTCTCATGCACACACAGACTTAGCTTAATTTCAACAGGAAACGAAGAAGCGAGATGCACTGGAAATAATATGTGAGAAGGCTAAGTTCAAGACCCAAGAGGAAAGGGAGCGCATGAATGGATTGGAGCAGAAAGTGGCAGGAACTTATGAAAATATTCGACATGCAACGGAGAGGGATGTACTCATAGTAGTAGAGAAGATTGATTATATTGCGCAGGAAATCGATCAATATCAAAAGGAGATCGAGAATCTCCAAGAGTAGCTTACACCTACCACTCCATCAGAAGTAAGGGAACAAAGGAAGCATGAGGAAACATAGGAGTTGCAGGAGATATATCAATAGGTCTGTGCAACAACAAACTTGTTTGAGGAAGCAACACAACTGTGGAAAAAGTTAGAAGAAGATCAACAAGTCCAATAGTGGGACAAGGAAGAAGAAAGGATAAGCTCAGCTATCCAAGACCTCAAGTAGAGGCAAAATACAATGGCCATCACAAAGCATGTCAAAGGGGTGCAAGATATGAAGAAACTGCAGGCATAACTCACCACTGTGCAAAAAAGGAAAAAGTATCTTCAGGCTCAAATGGAACCACTCCAAGAGAGAGTATCAGAAGTCATCACATAGGCAAAGGAAGCTAAGACACTGATAGCACATACCCAGACAAAATGCACCAGATTGATCAGTGGTGAAATTGCAGTACAGATAGTAGACACACTTAAGAAGAAGACCGAGCAGGTGCAAACATAAGCAACAGATCTCAAGGAGAAGTTCCAGGCGATCACCAGGGAGATCGATGAAGCACGCAAAGGTTAAGTGGCTCAGGACATGCCACATGTCAGTGTTGGGGGCATGTTGGAAGCAGACCAAAGTGGAAATCAAGGAGATTTTTGGAAAGAAGGCATGCACAAGGAATGTGACACCTGGAAGGAAGAACATCATGCACACATGCATGGAAGACCTAATGACTATAGGGTTAGGGTTTTTGTAATATTTTGTAAAGGATGAAGAGCCAGAAATGTATAAATAGAGATACTTAGGTATCATAAGGGGGTCACTTGGATAGAGTAGTCGTTGTTATAAAGAAAATGGTTGTAGCGAATTGAATGGTATGTAATATTTTGTTGTATGACCTAATTTTGTAAGCTTGTGAGCTAGAGAGGCTAGAGGAGGGTAGATATTGAGGGTTAGATCATAGGAGGAGGATCCTGGTGTGATCTTGTCTGCCTCATAACAGATCTTGACCCGACGAAGGAAAATTGTAAAGCGCACGACGTTGTAATGATAAAACGACTATAATAAGAGAGATAAGAGAGAAATCTTTGTGGACGTAGCCCAGGGGGGGTGAACCATGGTAACAACTCTGTTATGTTATTAAATGCATGTACTTATTTATTGTCTCAATAGATATAGACGTGTTAAATGAATGAGTTATTATATTTCTTGCATAAATCATGATGATGGTATAATGCGTTAATAAATTACAGTAGCATTTGCAATACACAATCATCATATCTCTCACTCAATCCTAGGCTATAAACACATGAGTATTGTAGCCACCCATTAAGAATATCTCAGGTGAGACGACGTAGTGCACCCTGTGTGTTTTGTTTCCTTCTGGTTTACCAAGAGGGCCGATAGTTTTAGAGGCTTTGTTGGAAACCCGAAAAGACATAAACCCCGGGTAAATAAACTTAGAAAGGATATAATATCAGAATAACCAACAAGGGATGCACAGAACAACCAAACCTCGGCATTCGACCCTTCACGGGTATCTCCCTGCCTTTTGGTATAGGAACACTTGACTTTGAGGATTTGAAAGTTCCCTATATCTCAAATTCTATGTTTGAAAATGTGAGAACCAAATTGTTATCACTGAAATTTCGTCCGCACAGGGCGACAAGAACTCAACATCATCAACACAGAAAAACAATCATCCATGGCACAAGGATTAACTCCACAGCACATCAAAAGGGCCAAAACTATACAAAGTTGGCT
>SNQJ01S0017481.1:67942-123090 GCA_010110895.2 Picea sitchensis
CCCGGATCAACGGTGATGAAGGAAATTCCAGACCCCCCCCCGCCTTTCTACCTTTAAGCGGAAGGGGGGGGTCCGGAATCAGGGACGCAACTCTTCAGCGACCACGATCAAGAAGCCCGGATCAACAACTCATGGACGACTTCATCCCTCTCAGCTACCCCGCCTTTAACCCATGTGGGCCCTTCTCCCGTCACGCCATCTTCCTTTCCACTTTTCTCATGCTGCCGTGTGTCATCCATCCGCCTCCCCTCTTGGGTCCACGTGGTCCTCCCTCCTTCTCATCATCCACTTATCGCTAGCCATGTGTCCCGCTCCTTTCCACATTGGCCTCTTGCCAAAGAGCAAGACCAGTACCCCTCGTCTTCCTCCCCTTCTGCCTGTTGTCTTCCACCATGAGCCCCACTCTCCGTGCTGGCCTTCATGCCTATTCGTCAAGTTATTCAGTTATTCCAGGTGGCAGCGCGAGGAGTCTTCCACATCCCAAAGCGCTGAGTTGGCCAGGTCATTCTCAATCCAAAGAAGCAGTTATTGAAGTGGTTGATGGTGGTTAGACATCGTCTCCGCCATAATGGGAAGGTTCTGCAATGAATTAAAGGCATGTCGAATCGCTGAAGAAACTGTCAGAAGATCGATCACGTCTGCCATAAGTTGCACGACCATCCAAAGATTGCAGCTCCGTGTTGTCAGAAGCCATGCAGACGCAAAGCTTTCAATGCTACGTCTCGATTTTGTTGCTATTGTTAGTTTGAGTATATGAAGGCGTTTTCGCCATTTTTTGTATCTATCGATGGTAGAGCTAATCTCCCAACTGTAAAGTTTTAGTTAACATTCTAGCTTTCTGGGTTATGTACCAATGTTTGAGATTTCTGGGTTTATAACAAACAGTCTTCCTTTTCCATCTATGTCTCATCTCTTGCTGGAGAGTTCATGATCGAATGCTTCGTATGAATTAACATAGTTCTGTTATGATAAATGATTTATTGTTGCATTGTTGTTTTCTCTGGTTTTCTTCATTTGGAAGTAAGAAGATCTTGTTTTCAGATGCCTACTCTCACAGTCTGTTAGAATCTTGATGCCCATAGAAGACCCTTGCACCTTTCTCATAAAGTATTCCCCCTACTCACCCTTTATTGCAACTCACTGTTTGAATTTTATCAAGACCTCACTCGTTCATGCATGCTTGGCCTAGTTTCTGAGTTGAGACCACTGTTCTGAGTTTTCCTCCATTTGATCAACCCTTTTAAAAAAAAACGTGACATTAAACTGATGGGCGTTGGGCTCTGCTCCTGCAAGCAATCCAGGAGTGACTTCCGTCGCCAACATTTCTGGCGCCGTTGCCGGGGACGAAGTTGAATATTTTCCCCGGGATTGAATGAAAAAGATCAACTGATTCTGAAGGTGCATCAGATATCAGAACTAGAAGATTGCTAATGTGCACCTGGCGAATCCATTGTGATGAATCCGCTGGGGAGAACCTGCTCTATCAATTGTGGCTTTGAGAGGCAGACGCACGAGGTCTCATCCACACCTGCCTCTAGTGACACTTGAAGCTGACTTAGAAGTAGCGTGCAGAAAGGGAAAGAGCTCTGTGAAATAAGTTTCCATCGCCGATACAGGTATTTTCCCACCTCCTTCTATAAAGACTCCACTTTCTTCCTCTCAGCTTCCTAGTCACCCTCCCTCTGAGGTTTCTCATTTTCTGAATTTTGGGAGTGTTCCTGCTGAGTTTTCTCCCCCTGGTCTAGTGCCAGAAGGAGAGATCCTTGTCACTCCCCCTTCCCTGGAAGTTGTGCCTTCACCCCAACATTTTTCAGAAGGTTTCACTACCCCTCTGTTTATTACTACTGTTGCACAGAGAAAAGCAGCTGCGCACTCTGGTCCATTAGACTTCTCTCTGTTTTCTCCCTCGTCTCCCGTCAGAACATTTTTCCCGACATCCCCCGGTCACACCCATTCTCCTCCTAGTTCTCCTCCACCTAATATCCCTATGGCTGGTGTTAATCCCCCTCCAACCAGAATGGATGCCATAGTTGCTTCTAGATATTCTCCCTTAATCCTACCTCATCCTATGAATCCTCTCCCTGTTGGAGACTACTTGAAGTACATGCCCAAGTTCACCAGGGAAGGAGACATAACTGCTGAGGAGCACTTGGCTGCTTTTTACAGTTATGCAGACAATCTGAACATTGAAAATGAAGATGTCTGGATGAGAGTCTTTGTTCAGAGCTTGGATGGTGAAGTTAGAAAATGGTTTAGAGGACTGGCCCCTGGATCTATTACTGGAATCGAGGCTCTGGATACTGTTTTCCTGAGGTAGTGGGGAGATAGAAAAGATTACATATATTACATGAATGAGTTTGGGTCTCTAAAGAAGCAGGAAGGAGAGTCGGTCTCTGACTTCTCCAAAAGATTTAATAATATGTATAACAATATTCCTGCGGAGATAAAGCCTTCAGAAGCCTCTGCCCAAATTTCGTGTGCTAGTGCATTTGACCCTGATTTCTGTCTCGTATTAAGAGAAAGAAGAGCCACTTCTTTAGCTCAGATGCAAGATGAAGCTATAGAGGTGGAATCCAATATACTAGCAGCTGACAGACTGAGGGACCAGGCCGACGCAGACAGAAGAAAGGAAAAATCAGAAGCCTCAACTTCTGGCCCATCACTGCCCCACACTCAAGTAAATGAGCTGGCCCGAGTTATGAACCTCCTTAAAGAAGAAGTGGAGAGATTAAAGGTGGAAAGGAAGCAAATGTACAAGAGCCCTCAGAACACCGAAAATAAAGGGGGTTTCAGGAGGCCAAATAATATTGCTCCCCCGACTATGCACGGAGAGAGGGGAAGAGATAGAGACGACCAAAGAATTCAGGCTCCCTTCCAGAACAATTTTGTGGCTGATGAAGAAAGAGAGGAAACAGACGATCCTGAGCCAAAAATCCACAATTTAGAAGGCACTCCCCCTTTTCCTCATCTGACCCAATCAACATATGAGGAGTCTCTCCTAAACAGTCAGCTAAATGAATTGAGAAAAGAAGACGAAGCTAGCGGCGGTCGAGGCAGGTACAACCTGAGGTCCGACAAGAGGAGAGCAACACCTGATGTTCCTGAGCCATCCAATAGAATAGAGAAACCTGCTAATGAAGTAAAAGACAGAGGTAAGAAAGCTCAACCTCTTTCTCCCATTGTCCATAATCATGTTCCTGAAATTAAAGAAATCCCAAAGCCTATGTCTTCTTTCAATTTCGAACATGAGATTGAAAGGATCAGAATTCCTGTGCCACTCACTGAGTTAATTAAACATGGGGAATTCAAAAAATGTTTCTCTGAGCTGTTGAAGTCTGAAGCCTCATACCCTCTCACAGACTCCATAAACCTCCAAGATGAAAATCCTGCAGTTGTCCTGGGTCCCATGGTAGAAGACAGAGATGATTCATCCCCTCCCTTCTACACATCCCTGAACATACACGACAAAGTGCTTCATAATTGCCTTATGGACTCAGGGGCCTCCCACAACCTCATGCCCAAAGATGTCATGGAGGAATTAGGACTGGAAGTCACCCGAGCCTATCATGACCTCTATTCTTTTGACTCCAGGAGGGTTCAGTGTTTGGGAGTCATCAAGGACCTGGTGGTTTTGTTGTTTCAGCTGCCCATGAAAAGTATGGTCATGGATATTGTGGTAGTTGATGTCTCCCCTAAGTTTGGCATGCTGTTGTCAAGATCCTAGATAAAGAGACTGGGGGGAACCCTGTAGATGGACCTCACATACACCACCATTCCATTCTTTGGAGAGGAACATAGGAGACTGTACAGAGAAGCCCAACTGGCCTACATAATCAGTGATGAAACCAACCCTACCAATCATCCCATCTATGCCTTGGACACTGATTTAGGCTCCATTTTACTGCAGCTCACCAACACCCCTGAGGCCCCCTTGCAAATCAGAAAGTAGTCCATTCTTAATCAGGAGACACCCCCTCCAACCACCTCTGTTTGGAAGATGTTCTTTGATGGAGCTTCCTCCAGTATGGGTGCAGGTGTCGAGGTCGTATTCATATCCCCCTCTCACGAGACCATATCTCTGTCATACAAGCTGGAATTTGAAGTCACCAACAATGTGGCAGAATATGAGGCCCTGGTTCTGGGATTAAGGGTTACGCAACAGATGGAAATAAGAGAGATAGCTGTGTTTGGAGATGCAGAGATGATTGTCCAGCAGGTCAAAAACGTTTATAGAGCTAAGAATCCTCGGCTCAAGAATTATAGGAACGAGGTATGGGACCTGGTTGATAATTTCTTCCTGGCTTTTAACATTTCCTACATTCCAAGGGGAGAAAATATTCCAGCCGACTTCTTAGCTTTCATGGCTAGTGTGCTCGAAGTTCCTGCGTTGCCCACTATTGAGTCTGATGTTGAAATAAAGTATAGACCCTCTGTACCAGACAATGTCAAGCATTGGAGGGTATTTGAAGATGATCAGGAGATCGAAAAGTTTCTCCAATCTGTGGATGACTTTTTTGCATTATACATAGATGAGGATTCTGACGTGGAAAGTGACCACCACCCTGAGGAGTTTTTGAATGAAATGGATAACCACCAGATTATTCAACTACCAAGCAATCACATACCAAGAGGTCTGATCCCATTAGAAAGATTGTTCGATGGAAATGATGTGGCAGTAAGGGGAAGAATCTCAGGTGATGATGCTGATACAACCGAGTGCAACGTAGGCACATCTGAGGAGCCTAGATTGGTCAAGCTGTCAAGAAGTTTGACTGAGGAGCAGAGGGCCGGATATACTAAGTTGCTGAGAGAATTTGCTGATGTGTTAGCATGGACCTACGAAGATCTCAAGATGTATGACACATCAGTCATTGAGCACAAGATCCCACTGAAAGAAGAGGCTAAGCCGTTCAAGCAGAAGTTGAGACAGATAAATCCCATGCTGCTACCTGTCATGGAGAGGGAAGTGAAAAAGCTGCTTGATGCCCAAATCATTGTCCCCTTGAGATATTCTGACTGGGTAGCCAATTTGGTCCCAATAAGAAAAAAGAGTGGCGAAATCAGACTCTGTGTTGATTTCAGAAACTTGAACAGGAGCTCAAGGAAGGATAATTACCCCTTGCCCAACATGGAGCACATATTACAGAAGGTCACTGGTGCTTCTAGGATATCCATGATTGATGGTTTCTCTGGTTACAATCAAATATCAGTCATGCCTGAGGACCGGGAAAAAACAACATTCACCACTCCTTGGGGCACATTCATGTATGCCAAAATGCCTTTCGGACTGATGAACGCAGGAGCAACATTTCAGCGAGCCATGGACATAGCCTTCATTGGAGAAAAGGATCAGTTTGTGGTGATATATCTAGATGACATCACAGTCTTCTCCAAGACTGATAAAGAACACCGCCACCACTTGAAGAAGGTTTTCCAGAAGTGTCGGAGGTATGGCCTATCTTTAAACCCCAAAAAATCATTGTTTGCCATGCAGGAGGAAAATATGTTAGGCCATATAGTATCAGCAGTGGGAGTAAGGATTGATCCCGACAGGGTAGAATCGATTCAGGCCCTGTCCCTTCCCAGATCTAAGAAAGAGGTTCAGGCATTTTTGGGAAGGATAAATTTTCTGAGGAAATTTATTTCAAATTTTGCTGAGTTGGAAAAACACATCACAGTCATGCTCAAGAAGGGAAGTGAAGTCAGATGGACCTCTGCACCCAGGGAATCTTTCAATCAAATAAAGAAGGCATTGACTGAGGCACCTGTGCTAGTCAGTCCCGATTATTCCAAAGATTTTCTGATATTTTCTTTTGCTTCTTTTGATACAGCAGCAACGGTCTTACTGCAGAAAAATGATCAAGGACAAGAGCATCCTATTGCCTTCTTTAGCAAGGCACTGAGAGATGCAGAACTCCGATACGAGATCATGGAGAAGCGGGCTTATGCCCTGGTGAAATCCCTCAAGGCTTTCAGAGTCTATGTCTTGCATTCAAAGATCACTGCATATGTCCCTTCAACCTCTGTGAAGGACATTCTTATACATATTGACATAGACGGGAGGAGAGGTAAATGGATCGCTAAGATCCTAGAATTTGATCTAGAGATTAAGCCCACCAAACTGGTAAAGGGGCAGGGTTTAGCCAAGTTGCTGGCTGAATCCAATGGCAGAGTCTTGGGAATCAATTGCATCAGCGAGTAGGCTGAGTCATCCAACAGAAGTTCCCAAAGAGTTCTACCACTAGCAACGTGTGCCTGGTACAAGGTTATCTTGTAATTTCTGCAAGAATTGAAGCCTCTTGATGGGATGGAGAAAAGTAAGGCAAGGGATTTAAAGATCAAAGCTGTCAGGTATTGCCTCATTGGCCAAACCTTGTATTGGAAGGACCCTTTGGGGGTACTACTAAGGTGTCTGGACCCACATCAAGCACAAAAAGTTATGATTGATTTCCATAGCGGACTCTGTGGAGGTCATCATTTTTGGAAGACCACAGCCCACAAGATCCTCCGAGCTGGGTATTATTAGCCCACCTTATTTCCTGATGTCTGCAGAGAAATCAGAGCTTGTATCAAGTGCCAAAAATTCTCAGGAAAGAAGCAGCTCACATCCCTGCCCTTAAAACCTTTGGTAGTCTCAGCACCCTTTCAGCAGTGGGGATTGGACTTCATCGGGGAGATTCATCCTCCCTCAAGTGGCCAGCACAGATGGATTCTGATTGCAACCGACTACTTCAACAAATGGATAGAAGTTGTCCCTACCAGAAGCACTTCTCACAAAGTAATTATCAGCTTCTTGGAGGACATCATAACAAGGTTCGGTTGTCCCAGTCGAATCGTCACTGATAATGCCTCTCTCTTTCGGTCTGAACCTCTGGTCAAATTCTGTGAACAGTTTGAAATTTCACTGATTCATTCTACTCCCTACTATCCTCAAGGGAACGGACTGGCAGAGTCTTCCAATAAAAGCCTAATCAAGCTTATCAAGAAGCTACTGGAAGAAAATAAAAGGGCCTGGGACTCAAAGCTCAAATTTGCTCTTTGGGCTGATCGGGTAACAACAAAGAAATCACTGGGCATCTCACCTTTCCAGCTGGTTTATGGAATAGAGGTTGTTTTCCCCACTCAGCTCTCTTTATCTGTGGCCAAATTCCTCCAAGACCTTGAAGGAGAGCCTAACCATGTGCTCAGAAGGATTCATTAGATGGTGGAAGTACAACAGATCAGAGAACAGGTTAGGGACAGAGCCTACAATCACCAGCAGAAGACCAAGCATGCTTTTGACAGAAAGAGAAAAAAGAAAGAGTTTGAGCAGGGTGATCTGGTGCTCAAGTGGGACGCACCCAGGCAGGACAAGGGCAAACACAGTAAATTTGATGCCCTCTGGTTTGGGCCTTTCAAGATCCTTAAAGTATTTGCGAATAACACATACATGTTGCAAGATCTAGAAGGCAAAGAAGTTTTTAGTGGCCCAGTGAATGGGCATTTCTTGAAAAAATGTTTTCTGTGAGCCACAGTTGGCTCTTTTTGTTTTTTTTTGTACATATTATTTCTAATTTTGTTTTTCGGACTAATAAATGACTCCATATCCCAACAGCGAAGGCACTGAATCTGCAAAAGAGTTCTTAGAGCATCACAGGGACGACTCTATCCCCCATGGAGCCAAATGTTAGCGATATTTATTGTAAGGGGGGTTAGATTGCAAAGGAATGAGTTAAAACCCACTTGTCTTAAGTTTTGGGTGCTATGCGTCTGTGTTAAACAGGAATCAATTGTGGACGGCTGGTATTCACGTGCTCGGATCAACGGCACATAGAGAATTTCGGACCCCCCCTGCCTTCCGACCGTTAAGCCGTGGGGCGGGGGGTCCGAAATCAGGGGCACACCTCTCCAACGGCCCAGATCGGCGTGCCCGGATCAACGGTGATGAAGGCAATTCTGGACCCCCCTCGCCTTTCTACCTTTAAGCAGAAGGGGGGGGTCCGGAATCAGGGACGCAACTCTTTAGCGGCCACGATCAAGAAGCCCGGATCAACAGCTCATGGACGACTTCATCCCTCTCGGCTACCCCGCCTTTAACCCATGTGGGCCCTTCTCCCGTCACGTCATCTTCCTTTCCACTTTTCTCGTGCTTCCGTGTGTCATCCATCTGCCTCCCCTCTTGGGTCCACGTGGTCCTCCCTCCTTCTCATCATCCACTTGCCGCTGGCCATGTGTCCCGCTCCTTTCCATGTCGGCCTCTTGCCAAAGAGCAAGACCAATACCCCTCGTCTTCCTCCCCTTCCGCCTGTTGTCTTCCACCATGAGCCCCACTCTCCGTGCTGGCCTTCATGCCTATTCGTCAAGTTATTCAGTTATTCCAGGTGGCAGCGCGAGGAGTCTTCCACATCCCAAAGCACTGAGTTGGCCAGGTCGTTCTCAATCCCAAGAAGCAGTTATTGAAGCGGTTGATGGTGGTTAGACATCGTCTCCACCATAATGGGAAGGTTCTGCAATGAATTAAAGGCACGTCGAATCGCCGAAGAAACTGTCAGAAGATCGATCGCGTCTGCCATAAGTTGCACGACCATCCAAAGATTGCAGCTCCGTGTTGTCAGAAGCCATGCAAACGCAAAGCTTTCAATGCTATGTCTCGATTTTGTTGTTGTTGTTAGTTTGAGTATATGAAGGCATTTTTGCCATTTTTTGTATCTATCGATGGTAGAGGTAAGCTCCCAACTATAAAGTTTCAATTAACATTCTAGCTTTCTGGGTTATGTACCAATGTTTGAGATTTCTGGGTTTATAACAAACAGTCTTCCTTTTCCATCTATGTCTCATCTCTTGCTGGAGAGTTCATGATCAAATGCTTTGTACAAATTAACACAGTTCTGTTATGATAAATGATTTATTGTTGCATTGTTGTTTTCTCTGTTTTTCCGCATTTGGAAGTAAGAAGATCTTGTTTTCAGATGCCTGCTCTCACAGTCTGTTAGAAGCTTGATGCCCATAGAAGACCCTTGCACCTTTCTCATAAAGTCTTCCCCCTACTCACCCTTTATTGCAACTCACTGTTTGAAGTTTATCAAGACCTCACTCATTCCTGCATGCCTGACCTAGTTTCTGAGTTGAGACCACTGTTCCGAGTTTTCCTCCATTTGATCAACTCTTTTAAAACAAACCATGAAATTAAACTGATGGGCGTCGGGCTCTGCTCCTGCAAGCAATCCAGGAGTGACTTTCTTCGCCAACAGTAGTCAATCCCTCCCTCCTTATAATATGTCGGTTGGTTCGACACCTTTCTCTTTGGTCGACGTGTTTGGTAACAACGCTTTCTCGTCAGCTACAGTTTTGGCTGGGGGGAAACCCCGGTTATGGACAACCACATACTGTATAGGGTACTATTCCTGCATAGGGGGCACACTCATAAATTCCTTCCTCACAAGGATCTTGGAATCCATGGCAAGGACCAGTCCCCTTGCCAGGGATATCGATCAAGGGAAACCCTTTCCATACCCAGTGGAACCCCAGGCAAGGCCCAATGCCTATGCTCGTCATATCGACAGGGGGAAACCCCTCCCAAAATCCTTGGAATGTGATGCAAGCTAAGCCTTTTATGTCTTATTATGGGAACCATCCAATGATGTCTCAACAAGCGCCCAATCCATACACTGGTCACGGTCATGGTTATTACCAGAGCCCTGGCTAACAACCTAACTTTTCTTCAAAACATGGTGCCAGTCAAACCCCAGGTTCCTTTTTCCCCGGCTACAATCCACAGCCCAAACTACCATTTCTGGCAACCCTGCACTTGCCAGATTTGACAAGGCTCTTAAATGACCCCATCTGTCATGATTCGAGTTGGCCTCATATGCCAAAGAAGTTTCCTTCGGACATTCCAAAGTTTGAGGCCAAGCCTAACGAAGATCCTAGTGATCACGTGACTACCTTCCACTTATAGTGCTCGTTCAACTCGTTAAGAGACGACTCCATTCAGTTGCGATTGTTTCAATGCACTCTCATAGGGAGTGGTATGAAATGGTACATCGATCTCAACCGTTCACGATATTCTTCCTTCGACGAATTGGCAATGTCTTTCTTGAACCATTTCAATTACCTATGAGATATGATGTCGGCAACGAATTGCTGACCAATTTCGAGTAGACAAAAGTGGACCATATCTCAGATCACATTCGAGAATGGAGACGCCAGAAGAGTTTGATCAAAGTTCCAGCCCCACCAACATTTCTTCTAGAGTGGTTCCTTAATTCTTTGGTACCCCAGTTATCTAAATACATCGCAACATCCAGAGTGTTTTCCGAGGAAAACACGATAATGAGAGCTAGAGCTAATTTACTCTCAGTCTGGTTTACTCTACGAGATTTTTCCATATGCACTAAGGTCAATCCTTGACAAAACTAGGAAAAGGTCTGGACCACATGTCGATGGCATTATTGGTTCAACACAAACAAAGTATCCTAATCCATTTTCAAATCAATTGCAACAATTGTCGATACAACAGACAACGACCAACCATACCACCGGTTCGGCTTCTCCCCCTACCCAAAATTCAGATGTAAATAATGTGAGAATTAAAAACCGAAGGCCACCCAATAGCCTGATGAAAAGAAGAAACAACGGAAAAAGGGTAATTTTGGCAGGCGAGAAACTGAAAAGAAGAAGTCAAAGTATCCTAGTAATCTTTGCAAGTAAGACCACCCGACCCATCAGTTCCCTTGGCTTGCGGAGGCCTAGAAGTTATTGGCACAACAACAACCTGTCATGTTAACGAACCCGTTCCCACACGGAAAAAATATAACTCAAGCCTCCTCGAGTGCGGAAGGGGGAAGTCAAGGACCTCCTCTGTCTTCAAGTAATCCTTCATCTGCAAATGTGTATATGATGAAAGGTGATGCCTATATAATGAATAGAGCACATGATTATGGAAATCCAAGCACCTCTGAGAATGGAAAAGAAATCGAAAACCCACCTCTTCCTCTTCAAATTGAGAAGACATTGGGTGAAAAAATGACGCGCATCCCAAAAGGTGCGTTCAAAAAATATTCTTATAACCCGAATGCAAGGGCCACCCAGAACTACTCTGTGGTGGAGGATTTATCACAAACCCCTTGTGTGATGTCTTCTTTGGAATTCCTCTAGAGTTTCCCTTCCGAGAGAAAGGCCCTGTTAGATGTCTTAGTCTCTACCAAGACTTGTAATCCAAGAACGATCATGCTTAATACCACCGACTTAAAACCTCATCTTCCTTACCACGTCGCTTTTCAGATAGTAGTGGCTTACACCAAGAAAAGTTTTACCTGGAATATTTTTCGTACAGTGGTGGATGAGGGAACCTCGACATGTGTGATGTCTTTGGCATGTTGGAAGGCCATCGACCAACCCATTTTGTCTACGTCGCCTACTCTACTTACAACTTTTGATGGTCATTCTTTCCAACCACATGGGATCATTCCCTCTTTCCCCGTGCAGTTAGGGGGAAAAACTGTGTGCGTCGAAGTTGAAGTGATCGATGCATCTCTCGACTACAATATTTTGTTAGGAAGGAGTTGGACCTAATCTATGCAAGCAGTGGTCACAACATTTTTCCAGGTCTTGTTGTTTCCTCACAAGGGTCGGATTGTGACCATTGATCAATTATCCTTCTCTCATCCTGACCCTTCATCGGGAGTCTCCACGGTCCCAATGATTGATAACCCTCAGCCTAGCATAATCAACGTAGGGGTTGGTTTGTGCCCATAATTGATGGGTGCTTTCAATTACCCGCCTCCAACCAACAATGTCCATTACATGACGGTTGTCCTCGACCAACCTCGGGCTGAAAATTTTCAAATATCGTCATTTTGCACGACGTACTTTCATGATCCGTGGACTCTTCCTTCCCCATCCACTATGATGGAATGGACAGAGCACCATGGCATGGCCATGCCTTTGTACATGGTAGAAGTTTCATACTTGATCATTCAATGAGCTTCTACTAACCCTGATCAGACTCTAGTACAAGAGTTAGATCCAGTGCTCGAGCCTATTTGGGCTCAAGGTTCCCTTGCCAATACATATTCTATAGACTTAGTCTTTCCCTCAGATGAGGCAATTATTGAGGAAATGACTAGATCGGACAGACCCTATGATGATCTTCATCATAGATCTTACTTCCTCTGAGAGTTAAGACGAATTGAGGCTGGATAATTCACTCTGACTATGAATGGAGATAAATATTGTCCTATCAATCCTTTGGCAATGCATGTTGTTTATGCTGAAGGAAATATGGAAAAAATAGCTGAAACGATACCTATTGACATCTCTAGAACCCCTGGCGTCGTGGATAATATCTTCGTCAAAGCGGACTGCTCCCCTGAGAAGATTCAGCTCTACACAGATTTATTTAAAGAATTTCGCGATGTGTTTGTATGGTCTTATGAGGAAATGATAGGAATAGACCCAAGAATTGTCGAACATGAAATCATGACTTATCCTGATGTTAAGTCGGTCCGACAGAAGCTTCATCTGGTCAATCCTAGGAAAGAAACAACTATCAAGGCTGAAGTAGAGAAACAACTTAAAGTTGGTTTCATCTACCCCGTCCATTTGACTCAATGGGTGTCAAATCCTGTGCCAGTCAATAAAAAATAGGGGACGATTCATGTATGTACGGATTTCCGTGATCTGAATAAGGCATGCCCAAAAGATAATTTCCCCACGTTGTTTATTGACCAAATAGTCGATGAATGCACAAGATGCAAAGCCTTTTCGTTCATGGATTTTTTTTCAGGATATAATTAGATACAAATCAAACCTGAAGACCAACACAAAACCACTTTCATCTGTCCATGGGGTACATTCTCTTATCGTAAGAGGCCTTTTGGTCTAAAAAATGATGGAGCTACATTTTAGCGGGACATGTTTTTTATTTCCATGACCTCAAACACATAGTCGAGGCTTATCTCGATGATTTAGCGTCACAATCTCGCAAGAGAGCTGGTCATCCTACACACCTCCGACTTATCCTTGAACGGTGTCGATACTACCGAATCCGCTTGAATCCAAACAAGTGCAGTTTTTGCGCCACATTAGGTCATCTGTTAGGTTTCATAATTTCGACAATAGGGATCATGGTTGATCCTCTCAAGGTTGAGGAAATAGTTCAATTGCCTCCCCCGTGCACCATACCCCAGCTTCAAAGTCTGTAGAGAAAAGAGAATTTTCTACGACGTTTCATTGCAAAATATGTCGACATCACAAAGCGTTTTATGTGTCTATTGAAGAAGAATGTTCCTTTTCATTGGGATGAAGCCGCTCAATGCTCTTTCACAATGTTGAAAAGAGCCCTCATATCAACCCCTCTGCTTCGGCCACCCAATTATAATAAATATTTCCTATTGTACTTGGCCACTGCAGAGTCGACCATCAACATGGTCTTAGTTCAGGAGGATGACTTGCTCTCAGAATACGTGATTTATTACCTGATACGAGGCGTAGTCGGACCGGAACTCAATTATGCCCATATTAAAAAACTTGTGTTGGCAGCAGTTCATGTTGTCCAATGGTTCCGTCATTATATTTTTTTTCACAAGACCACCGTCATTGCCGTCGTGAATCCATTTCAATACGTATTGACACGATGAGTCACCGACGGAAAAATCAGTAGATGAATAGTTATCCTCTAGGAATTCGACTTGGAATTCGTTTCGGCAAAATCCAAAAATTTGATGGTCTTCACGGAACTCGTATCGAAACTTCCGGTCGAATCATGTGACGTTATACCCGAAGAGTCACCTATCAAAGGAGACATGTTTTTGATCATGTCTTCCAACCCCTGGTATGGAGATGTCCTTGTCTATCTCCAGAATTTGAAGTGTCTCGCCTCTGCTTCTCATGATGAGTTCCGCCGTATATGCCATCAAGCTAAGAAATATCTCATACTCGAGGACACATTGTATCGTCAAGGTGTAGACTGCATCCTTCATCGATGTCTCACTCATGAAGAAGCGTAAATCATGCTTAATGATTTCCACACCGGAGCATGTGGCGGTCATTTGTCTGGGTTGGAAAAAACCCAAAAGATTCTATGAGTTGGTTACTTTTGGCCAACATTAATCAAATATTGTGTTGAATCGGTCAATAAGTGCCACCCATGTCAGATCTTCTCTTAGAAGATGAGGGCACACCCTGCTCCCATGTTTCTTGTTATTACCGTTGGTCCCTTCACTAAATGGGGGATTGATTACACTACATGCAACCCCCCTTCAACAAGGGGGCACCGCTATATGATAGTTGCAGTAGACTACTTCACTAAGTGGGTCGAAGCTATGCCAACGTTCAAAGATGACGGGAAGACAACAACTCTCTTTTTGTTCAACTAGATAATAGCAAGTTTCGGCATCCTGAGAGAGATTGTCACTGACCATGGCAGTATTTTTCAAAACAAAATGATGATCGAGTTAACATAAAAGCTTGGGTTGCAGTAGGAATATTCATCACCTTATTACCCGCAAGTGAATGGTCAAGTGGAAGCTGTAAATAAATCTCTCAAAACCATTCTACTGCAAACGATCAATTCGACCAAGTCAAATTGGCATTTGATGTTATATTCAACATTATGGGCTTACTGAATGTCTGTTAAGACCGCAACCAATTTTTCACCTTTTCAACTCGTTTACGAGTTGGAAGCAGTCTTTCCCATAGAATTCCATATCCCATCTTTAAAGTTGGCAGTAGAATTATTGCTAGATACTTCACCACTTGAAGAACGGTTATTATACCTCGAACAACTCAATGAACAATGTCGTGATGCATCCTTGTCTAACAAGGCTCACAAACAAAAAGTCAAGTGTCAGTATGATCGGTCCGTTCATCCTCATATTTTCTCTAAAGGCGACCTTGTCCTGGTCTATGACCAAGATAAGGACCCCCTGGGGGCAGGAAAGTTCAAACCCATGTGGTTTGGACCTTTCATCATGAAAGAAGTACTACATAAGGGCACTTATCATTTGGTGGAATTTGAGGGAAATGTTTTGGCGAAGCCTAGAAATGGGCTCTACCTTAAGAAGTATTACTCATAGGTGGGTCGCCTTGGGTGACTTTTTGTAACATATGTATAGTCTTTGTACTATTACTTTTTGGTTTTTTGGTTTTATGGATGTGTCATTTTTTATGTTATCTTTTTCACTGTGGCAGATGTCAAGTGAATCAAAGGTGTTCATTAGATTCATGGATGGCGCTAGCCGACACACTCGGAGGCTTGCCTCCGTAGCTTGGGTTATTTTCACATCTCAGGGCCAATTGGTATCTTCCAGAGGCATATGTTTAGGCGACACCACAAACAATGTTGTCAAATACAATGCAGTTATTGAGTTACTTCGTGACGCTTTGTCACTTGGTATCTCTCACCTCCGAGACTATTTAGATGCTCAGCTGGTTGTGTCTCAATTAAATGGAGTCTACCGTGTTCATGATCCTACTCTACACCGACGATTCCTTAGCGTATGTCTCTTAGAACGAAGCTTTGATTATATTACATATTTTCATATTCCTAGGAGATTAAATCAAGTTACAGATACTCTAGATAATCAAATATTAGATTGGCATCTTGCACACATATAAGAAAGATACCCACATGCACATGTAAATACATTTGTAAAGTATATGTAATCCATAAGACATAAAAATACATAAAAATCCATATATAATATAAAAAATATCAGAGTACATGGGTGGATGCAAGTGCCTCAAAAATACATCCAGTAAAGAGTCACAGGGCTTATGTCCTAAAAAATATACAAATAGTTCCCTCGGCACATAAGAAGTCCAATATAAATAAGGATGGGGCCTACTGGCCCTGTTATAATGATCAATGGCATTTGTCAAACGCCGAAAAATTTGGACCCACGTTCGTGGTGCACCCACTACATGAAGCTGCATAGATGGTGATAGATCCTCGATCTCTACCATGGGGATTGTACGAGTGAGCGAGGTAAAGTTCTACTCTACCCATCTCAATAATCTCTCAACCTATTCGGTTGGAGGTCCCCCTACTGCTACTGGTCTGCCAACAACAGCTAGTCCTGCCTCTGGTCGAGGTCACGCCTATTCCTCGCGAAGTCTGTTGGACCCACTGGCCCCACATATGCACATAACAGACACCTAATTGTCATTTTCTTTGGTATATAAAAAAAATGATATATATAAAAACATAAAAATCAAATAAATTTGAAAAAGAAAGAAAAAACAAAGCATACCTAACTCTCCTCGTACCACTTTGGGAGGTACACCCATGTCGGGGTCCTTGGAAAATTCAATTCTGGCATAATGATAGTCCTCTATCAATGGAATCGCCGAGACCACTAGTCAAAAAACTTGTCATTGAAGGCCTCAATAGTCCTCCCTCCCCCCTGTCGTGGAAAAAACACCACCCATCTGTTTACTGCTAGAGAAGAGGCTATATGGCCTTGTACTGTCTCCCTCGGGCTAAGACTCGGTACTCTCTCTCGAAGAAAGAACAAAGAATAGTCCCAAGCCCAAAGTTCCTTTGCCTCCACATGAGACACTCTGTAATATGCCTCTTCATGCATTCTAGTAAAGTGGTACTCCTGTCAAAAACTTGTGCATTTAATCACTGAACTTCATAATTCATGTGTGCCCGGGAAGCCTGATGCAAAGTTGCAGATCCTGTAATTCGCCCAATAGGAAAAACTATCACTTTTAGTGATAGGTATAAGATCTTGTTTATTGGCACTTGAGTGCCCATCTTATCTATACCGACTTCACAATGGAATCCAATCAACTCCTCTATATTGTGTGGCCCCGAGGGAAAAGTGTGAAAATTGACTAGTTCGCCTCTCTTTGAGAGGCCAGTCAGAAAGTAAATATCTCCAGTCCTTGGATTCAATGACTGTCCCTCAAGAATAAAGGCCTCTACATTAGGATGCCAATAATCAACTAAGGTGTTCAACATCCTAGGTTGTACCCACATGAAAGGACACTGGAAGAACTTTAACAAACCACATTACGAAAATGCGACAGTAGAAGCAGGTCCTCTCCGACCAAAAAATCAATATCCTTATGCTCCCTCTCCCTCCAGTGAACATACATCCTGAAATTGACAAGTTCAGGGGGGATTAGCCCTTGCATTCTTTAAATTTTTCTTATCTTAGAGGGTACACACAAGTTGTAATGCACACAATCGCATGTGCACGTGTGCAGTCTTTCCTCTGCACACGTGCACACGTGGGTTGTCATAAGACTGTCCACATGTATGTAAGGCCGACCTTTTTAACGGTCAGCACCCCCTCAAAAAAAGAGAAGGAAATTCTTAAATGAAGTATTGAAATGCAAGGGGGGTTATTATATACTTACTTGGTCCAAGCGGAAGTTCGTTTCATCCACTGAAGCTCTCATAATCAATTCTTTTCACAAAGGGGTATCTTTTAGTCAATTTCTCAATTTGCAATAGTGATAATGAGCTACCATCTTCTATTTATAGACTTTTTGGCCACTTTTTATCAATTTTTGGAGCCTTGTGTCATTTTTTCTAATTTAAATATCATTTAGTATGGTTCAGTATTTTTCTATGGATTGTTACGATAAGTGTTACTTTGGGTATTGGGAAAGTTTTTGGAGATTTGGGTCTTTTTTAAAGGTCCTTTGGTAAAAAGTCATTTTTCCAACTTGTTGCATTTAAGTTAGGATTCCACCTCTACTTTTTGCATCTTGTTGTCTTTATCACTATGCCCTAGGATCGATCCCACCGATTTGCGACAAGGAACCATCATTGTTTCTTTAGAAGTGTCATATTTTAGTGGTAGAGCCTACCTTAACATGGATTCCCTAGGTAGATCTTGGTTTCATTTTGGTGTCCATGCCGTCACTAATGACCATAGGCTTGGGAGTCCTTACTAGTTTATCCTGATTATGAGTTTGAGCCTCATTTGCATCATGCATTATCACTCTTAACCTCACCCTCGAGACTCACAGAACATAACGGGTCTTCTTTTAAGCCCTTTTCAGACCCTCTAAAAATGAAAAGATTATCAAGCGATATTGTTGACCTTCACGCTCACTAAACTGAAATTTGAAGTCACATCTATCCGGTGGTAGTTTATCCCTTTTTCAGTTCGGATGGTCAACTATACGAACAAATGTATACTCTAGGAGATTTGGTTCCCTAGAAGAGTATTCTCAGGTATGATTTTAACCCTTTTTCGGGCCTGAGAGACTAAATTTATGAAAAAGGAACCCCCATGGAGTCCATAGTTAAGATCTTTTCAAACTCCCTAAAAATGAAAAGATCGTCGAGTGACCTTATTCTTTCACACTCGTTAAAATGGCCCAGAAGAACATTCCTGACGAAGTCCATAGTTAAGATTTTTTCAGACTCCTTAAAAATGAAAAAATGGCCGAGTGATCTTGTCTTTATCACACTCGTTAAAATGGTTTTGAATAGACATATAGTCTGTACTATTTTACCCCTTTTTCGAGCCGACTAGACTATCTAAATATGAAAAACCGCTGAGCTTACCTTCTTTGGGCTCATTAAAATTATATCGAAGGATGTTACCATTGTGTGTCTTATTAAATCATGTTTTCATACCTACATATTTGGCCTAATTTCGGCTCCATGTTTCTCTCAACTGAACCATATGAAGCATGCCTTATGCGCAAGCCCTGTAGAACTTTGCCTCCGCGTCTTGACATCTTTGACCCATGGAGGATTTTTCCTGAGTGTACTTATGCTTCATATGTCCCTTTTCCCCGAGAATCCATGTGTTTCGTGCACTTGGAACTAGTATGTCTATGACACTCGATCCTCCTTTGTAACGTAGCATTATTTTATTCTTTTTCAAGCTTTCCAAAATTATTGAAAAAGACAAAAAAATCAAATATACCCCAAAAAGAGGAAGGGAAAAGTATTTTCTTTTTATTGGCAACACAATGAGTCACCCTTGGACAAAGCACATCCTTTCATTTTTTTGTCAAGCCTTTGTATTTAACATGACCTTAGGAACATATTCTCGCTACATAGAGTTGTTTCCTCCTCTGTTTTCTTATTCTTCCAAACATATGGAGATTTTGCGGTGCTTCCTGCATCGTGAACTTGTGTCAAAATATCATGTTGCCTGAGTCTCATCGTAGGTTGTGCTATTGTCCAAGGGAATTTATTACCAAGATTGAGTCATCCCCCTCTACATATTGTCTCTTACCCTCATACCTAGTCATCCCAAAAGCCCAATCAAGTCTTTGTTCTAAATCCGTGAATCCCTCACCCGGATCATCAAAATCCTCTAGTCTGTTCCTGACAAGTCGTTGACGACATCTGGGTAGTGAATTCGTACACTCATATTACACTCCTACCTAAGTTGTGAAGATTTTGAAGTTGTTGCTTGATCTCTGAAGGCCTCATCTCTAGCCATAAGGCCTTATTCGCTTCTTGAACATGGATACTATACATGTATATATTTTTTAATTCAAGATGTAGATCTGTTGTGTATTACTTGCGGCTACACTTTATATAGTTATATGAAATGGATCTACAGTGTATTTGATTGGTAGCCATGATTTTATTTCATTCTGAGCATGGGTATGCCCACCTCGGTGAGACACTTATTATTTTGCAGATGGAACCTCCTGAATTCTAGTTCTTGGGCTCACTTGTTTGGTACGTTGGTAAAGATTGATAATGTATTTCGGCCATCAGATGCTCTTCTGAACTCACAGATTAGGGGGCATCTGTTATAACCCTAAATTTCACCAGAAATTCTTACCTAGCATCAAGCCATCTTAGTTTCCTTCTTTTCTAAGCCACTACTAAAAAACTTCTTAAACAATACCCTTTTTGAAGGCATACGCACCCTGCTCCACTACTGCATGCATGTGTATGCTAACTGATCCACTACAGTGCGCATATGCATAGAAATCACGAAAAATGGAAAGTTGCAGATGGAACACACAGTTTTGGGTAAGTTAAATAAACCATTTGAGCACCCATAGCCAACCACTCGAACAAATACCTAGCCTTTTCTAGCCTATAAAAGAAGGGGTAGGGGTCCCATTTGGAAGGAGGAAAATCATAGCAAAGAAACTATACTCGATTTAGTATTACCCTTGCCCAAACCTTTTGCAACTATTGTGTCAAGAGAAACATATACAGAAGAAGTTGGAGCACATCTGAAGAAGATCCCAGGACCAGACTCGAGGAGCAATGGCCGATCTCACTATTGTAAGATTACTTTTGTGAGATTAATAAAAGAAGTTCTTTTCCCGTCCCGCCATATGAGATTGTCAATATTTAAATTTGATTATATTTTGATAGAATCTCTAACCCATTAGTTTATATATCATATGCATGTGGAGTTCTTTGTTTGTATTTTATGAATGTAGGTCAGCATTGGGAGGAGAGTTGCAGTCAAGGAATGACCAAGCGTTAAAGGGATCGACATCAGACATGGAAACTAAGGTACAATAACTCGATCTATTTAACCTTGTATTTGCATATGAATAATGGGGTTTATGATTGGGATGTTGATAAGTAGGAGACTTTAGGTCATTTCTGCATGCATGATAAAACCCTTAATGCTAGTCCGTAGGAGGGATTTCCCACCCACAACACTAATGAAGAGCTCTTCATACAATGGAAGCAAATGGAAAATGGTGAAGAACAACAATGCATATTCCCTCAAGAGATGAGTGGAATGGAATATTGCAATGATGCTTGAAGGCTCCAAAGAGAAAAGAGGATTCTCAATGGAGAATTCTTGCATCATAACAATACAATGAAGATCTTGGTTTCTTAGTGCACCCGTGGCTCTGATTTATAACATTTCTTCAAGAAAAAATGTAATTGGTTCTTGGTGTGAACAAGGGGCCTTTTAGGGCACCCTCTAGTCCTTGACCAACCCCCCATTTAGATTTCCCTCATATATGAAGGTCAAATCGTGTTGGGAGCTGGTCCATAAGTGGTTGAGGGGCCGATAAGATTCATAAATGTGTCATTCATAGAAGTGTGTGTCTTTTATCGTACACAGTCATGCACTTGGCGCATTGTGCGGTTTGAGGGATTTTTTGTCCTACGCACACTGCACACTATGTGTGCGCTTCCTTTGGTGAATTTGCGCATGTCAATTTTTGACCCAATTGTATAGTTTTTTTCCTTTTGAATGCATTTCAGTGTTGTACGTGAAATAATTGTTGTTGGCATTGCTGTGTTTGCAACCATTTATGTGTAATGTTGCAAACGATATTTCATTAATAATAATAATAATAATAATAATAATAATATAATTTTGAGTTCACAACCAAGCCAAACACAAATTGGTGTATTAGACCCAGAACGATTTGACTATTAAAGTCTACAGAGGTGTATGTACCCTTACCCATTTGGATTTGAACATGTGATATCCAAGGAAGAAACACATGTTCTTAACCATTAGATCCATTCAAGTTGTACAATGTGAATAAAATAAATTGCAAATATAATAATAATTTATGAAAAATAATGAAATATATCAAATCATATCAAATTTTATTTGGTATTGGTGATATCTATATTGGAAAAATTATGATAGTTACCTTAGTGTATGTGGGTATTCTAAATAATTCATGACAAGATAATTATGAAATATACAAGGATATGTCAATTTGGTTTCGTATTCATGATATATACATTATAAATAACTATGTGTAGGTGGATATTTTAAATAATTTATGATAAGATAATTACTGAATATTAAATAAAATAAGTTAATAAAAATATTTAGGTTATATTTTTTTTTGTTAACTAAGGAAATTAACAACTAGTCAGGCACGTACTCACATGACACGTAGTTGTATTATCCGAATGCTACCACTATAAACCTGAACATGCCAACATGACCCCTCACGCGACACAATATTTAAGTTATTATTATTATGCACTTTGTTGGGATTCTGAATTATGGTTATCTGGTGATAACATAGATTTATGTTTGGTGTTGCGATTTTTTTTTTGATATTGATAAATATAGCTGACATAGAATGACTGTTAGTATTTTATGTTTTGTGGAATATCTATGAGCCATTGAATTTATATGGATGCGATCTTGTTTGATTTTTTGTTTGTGATTTGGATATGGGTGTATCTTTTTCTCTTTACGATGATTTGTGAGGATTGTTGTCCATGTCATCTTCTCTATTCTATGTATTTCATGAATATAATCCTTAGATGTGATCTCGTGGGCTATCTAAGTAAGAAACATAAGAAGAGTAATATTTCGTTATATAATTATTCGAAGATTTTTTTTATGAAAATGATGTAGGGGTCACTACAATATTTGACCAATAACACAACCATGACAAGAGATAGTCAATGGAAGTGACAACCTAGCAATAATGACATGAGTCTAAAAATGTAATTTAGTGATGTTGATATGATGCGAATTATTGATGGATATAACAAAGATTCATGATGATTTTGCTCGTTATGAGTAACTTAAGTCATAATGAATGGTTATATGATCATGTTTTCTTCAAGGATGTTGACATACAAATGAGAAGAAAAATAATACAACAAATTTGATCAACTAATTGAAACAAATAGTGTCATCATTATTAGGACTAATTATAAAAATGTAGTTAATAAAATTCTTTGATGTGATTAGAATATATTGATGGCATGAAGAAAATGGAAAAGAGACTCCCTCTCTCCACACTCACACTTGTCTCACTCACACTCACACACACCTTTCCTAAACAAAGAATGCCAATACTTGAACCTTATTTTAGATTTCCCTTTTTTGGGTGCTCTCAATTCTATTAAAGTCAACATTTGAATAGTTTAAAAATTATTTTATCAATAAAAATGTAACTTCTAAATAAGTGTTTGACAATTAATAAAAATCTTATCTTTTGAAAAACAGATGGTGGTAGAAGGTTCTAACAATGATACAGATTTTATGAGCAGAATGAAATGAATACAAATTATTAAAATATGCTTAACATAGAATAACAGAGATACAATAAAACTGGTTTTCTATTCAATAAGGAAATAAGATGAAACTGTAAAATGTAGTGGAAAACAAGCTTGTTGGAATGTTGGTGACTTATCTCTAAGAAGAGATGTGATGGTTGCGCTCATTCACAAGAAGATGATTACAATGAGGATATGAAGGCCTTTTTACAATAAACAAGAATGTGAAAAACCCTAGAAATCCAAAAACCTAACCCTAGGAGATGAAGTGCCAAAAGTCATGTGGGTCCCGTTTGGGTAAGTTAGTACAACAACTTCCCGGGGTCGTAACTTTTGCATACGATCTCCGTTTTAGGTGCATGATAGCCCATTGGAAAGGTATCATCGAGGATATTCATTTTGGGGGCTCAATCAGAGCCTTTGGATATCATTGAGAAGATATATCCTGAAAACCCTTCATTTAGGCCCTCAAAATGGCCTCGAAAGTTAAAAACTGCTAAAAATAGTAAATTGCCAAAATTGCCAGAAAATTGTTTTGAGTGAGTTGGAAAAGGTGGGCAGCCATTTATATCCACCTATAAAAATACCACCTCCTTAGGAAGTGATGGTATCCATTTCATTGAGCTCCCCCTGTAGAATTCCTGCAGAAATTAGTAAGGTATTTACAGAAATTAGTAAGGTATCTTTGGTAAAACTTTCAGCTTCTGGGTTATCTTAAATTTGTATATACACCTTGTGTAAGATAGGGTATCTGACTAGTCCTATTGACTAGTCCCAAGAAGGTGTTCCAGGTAAAACAATCATAACTTCTTGCTAGAGTATCCAAATTGAGTGGGACTGGTTTCATTGGATCATGGACAGTCTGTAGTATTTTGGGTGTGAGTTTTAGAATTTGATATCAATTATTTTGTGTGGGGCATGCTATACAAGTGAGATATCCTGGAAAGGCTAAAAATCGACAAGTTGTGAGGAAGTTACCGTAAATTCCACTTGGCACATCCAATTTTGATCAGACCTATGGAATTGCAGAGAAGAAATATCAGAGAACTACCTAAAAGAAAGTTTCATACCCATAAGGGCCGAAACTTGGGAGATAGAATAGAATAAATATTGTCTATCAAAACCGCCTCAAAATCAAGATTCAAAAGTGATACTTGGCCAACTTGCCACCGAAAAAGGGACCTTCTACACCAAATAAGCCTCCAGAAAATCCTAATTGGACTCTTGATGAAGGTGAAGAAATGCGTAGGGACATAAATTAACTATAAAAGAAGATGGATTCAATGGAGGCTAAGTTGATGGATTCAATAGAAGATAAGTTGGATTCTAAGATGGATGGCTTAAAAGGGAAGATCATGGAACTATTGAAAAATTTCGTAACAGAGAAGACACCCGAAAGTGAAAATGCATGCCATGAAATTCATGATGAGGACACAAGGAAGGTGAATCAAGAATGGATAAACTCCAACTTTGGTTTGAAGACCAACCACATTCCTAAGATTGATATGAGGAATTTTGATGGAAAGGACCCAATCACATGGATACTTCAGATGGAGCAATTCTTTGATCTCCATAATGTGCCACATACACAAGAGTCTGGGTATACTTCTTTATATTTAAGAACCTAATCAATATTTGTTTTGGTATCCCAGTGGTTTGTTCTCACAAATCATTCGTCACTGGACAATTTTCATGGAAGAAATGATAGCACTATGAGGATACAAGGAACAATACCTTCTTTAGCAATTTGATAAATCTCAAGCAAAGGGTTCAGTTATTGACACATTGAGAACTTCCAAAAGATTGAATAAAGGTAACAATATTCGGATGAGCACTTGATTGATGTATTCATAGGAACTTTAAATGATAACATTCAACATGAGGTTAAGCCTTTGGGAACCCAAATCGTGGCGAGAAATGCCATTTAGGTGGCAAAATGTTGAAAAGTAAAAATATGGCTATGGCTACTAGAAGGACCTATCTAACATCTATAGAGAACAATGAACCTTCTATACAAAACCTCAACCTACAAGGTTGACACCTCAACAATTGGAGGAAAGAAAACTTAAAATGGTTTATGCTTTAATTGTGACAAAGTGCGATGGGGACATAAGTGTGGTGAGAAGAAATTATTTCTATGGTGTGAAGGAAGAAGAACAAGAACAAGAACCATCTCAGATAAAAACGTAGAAGCAATTTGGGTCTAAGGGGTTGAAACTCCACGATGTCATTGTAGAGGGACATAAGTGTGGTGAGAAGAAATTATTCTACATAGATTGTGAAGAGGAAGAAGAACAAGAACAAGAACCATCTCAAGATGAAAATGTAGAAGCAATTTCGTCTAAAGAGTTGACTCCCACGATGTCGTGTAATGCATTGGCTGGAATTAGCACTCATCAAACCCTCAAGATCGAAGGATACATCAAAAAGAAAAAGGTAATAGTCCTAATTGATTCTGGCAATACTCATAATTTCATTCACTATAAATTAGCCAAAGATCTCAAATGCTTTGTATATCCAGCGCCAGAGTTTCAAGTAATGATTGCAGATGGAGGAACTATCAATTGCTCAGGAAAATTCAATAAGATCAATATTACTATGGGGGAATATTTAATGAATAGTCCAATGATTTATATACCCATGGTGGTGTAGATGTTGTACCAGGAATCCAATGGTTACAATCATTAGGAACAGTGGCTTTTAATTTTCAGGATCACCGACTAGTTCATCTGCATCTTGCAGGGTTTTCTCTGCCCAAGTTGGAAACTAAGTTGGAGCAGCCATGACCTACTCTTCATCCTCTATATAAGAACCAAAATGATGCTCTGATGGCTTCTCTAAAGTGCTCAAAGAAGTTTCTGACTCCTCCTCATCAATGACAACAAGTGGTTCCTTGGCAGGGTCTTCTGAAAAATCATGCAGTGATTCTTCTTCAAACTTCACACTTCAAGCTAGAATGAAATTTTCAGTGTGAGAGTCCATCAATATATATCCTTTGACACCTTCAATATATCAAAAAAATATGAATTCAACACTTTGAGGCTCCAAATCCTTCCTCTTATCCGTCGGAATGTGAGCCCATGCTCGTGAACCAAAAATGCGAAAGTGCGACACTTTCGGTTTCTTACCGGTCCAACATTCAAAAGGATTGGTGCCTTTGAGTGATTTGTGAGGAACTCAGTTCTGAATGTATGATGAAAAATTAATAGCTTCAGCCCATATATTGGGAGCTAATGATTTCGACTGTAGCATACAATTGTCCATCTCTTTTAAGGACCAATGTTTCCTCTCCGCAACACCGTTCTACTGTGGTGTATATGGCACTGTGTGTTGTAGTTGTATACTAATTGAAGGCTATGGGAATGGGCCCATGATGTCACTTTGAATCATACCAAGTGGTGAATAAAATCTATGTGCCTTCCCTTTGTCAAACTTTTTCTCTGGATGCTTGCCAAGAATGCATCCTTGACATACATCGCTTGTGAATTTAATAACTGGCAATCTTTCTACCATGTTTTTCTTGTTGAGTTGATGCAAGTACTTATAGTTTAGATGGAAAAATATTTCATGCCATAACCTGATAATATTATTATATTGTGACAGAAATATAGTGCTAATATATTTAGGAACAAGGTGGGAGAAGAAATACAAACGAGAACTGTGATCTGCAATTCCATGTGCAAGTTGTGAGCCTGTGGAAATGTCAGTAATCACTGCAGAGTCCAGAGTGAACTCCACCTTCCTTCTAGAGATGGAATGAGTGATCTGATATATTGAGAGAATATTTTTGGACAGCGAGGGAACATGAAGCACATTTGTGAAGCAGCCCCCTTCAAGATCAACAATTCCTTCTCCACACACCTTTGCGGGTGTGGCATCTCCCAAGTAAATTGGGGATCTGGTGCTTTCTTTGATGGAGGAAAATTCAGCTTTTGAGGCAGCCATATGGTTTGATGCACCTGAATCAAGGATCCAAGATGATGGAGTGGATGTGATATCCATTAAATCATTACCATCTCATGCTCTCCCTCTCGTTCTGTTATCATCTTTCTTCTTTGCATTTTTAGGCATCGTGAGATTGTGTTGTTGCAATTGCTTAGCCATCTCATCGATAGTCTTCCTCATGCAATTTTATTTGGGATGAAAACCTTTGGAATACTAGCTGAAAAATTTTATTTCCTTATTCTTCTTACCGTTAGTCTTAGAAGAGTTCTCTGAAGATTGTGAGGATCTCTCCTTCTTCGATTCAGGAAATTTACCCTTTCCTTTTTGCTTGTCTTTTCCACTGCTCTTTGGAGCATTAGTAGCTGCAAGTGCTTGGTTCTTGGAACACTTGATGGAACCCATTTGGACTAAATTATCTTTCTCTTGAGTCAATGCTGCAACGAAATCATTCAATGGAGGCATTTTCCATGTTTCCTGAGTCAATTTAGATGCTTGAAAAGACGATACAAATACAAAATATTCAGGGCCTAATTTTGAGAGAATTGAAAGGATGAGCTGATATTCCTCTTTCTTGACTCCACATGCATTAAGTTCAATGAGGAGGGATTTGAACTTGGTGAAGAATTATTTCAGGTTTTTGAAATGAATTGGACATAGGGATATGAGTTCATTCTCCAGTTGATGCACTCTCATTGCATCCTGCTTGCTGAATAGTTTTTCCAATGTGGTCCAGACCACATCAAGAGTAGTGGCTCCACTGACATGAAAGAGGAGATCGATGGAAATTGATAGGAATATCAACCCAATTTCTTCATATAATTTATTGAAATACTTGATCTTCTTTGCTGCAGTAGTCAGTTCTTTCTCCGTTCCCATTGTTACCCTGTAAAGCCCTTTGCTTCGAAGGAGCAAAGAGATCTATGTCTTCCATTCGAAGTAATTGAAAGGATTTAGAATAAGTTTTGTGGGATGAGAGAGATGATCCATTGTTTCTTTATGCACCTCCTGATGATATATACCTACAAATAAAACCGTGTACAATCCACTAGATTCAATCTAGCTCTAATACCATGTAGAATTCCTGCAGAAACCCCGATAGATCTAGAATTCGAGTTAAATTGAACACATACAATTTGCTGATATTCAAGAGATGAGAGAAATTTGTTTCTCCATAAATCAGAGAAATATATTAATAAAAAATTAATATACATGAGAAACCAACCTCAAAAAGAAGAGAGGAGGTGAATATATAGAATTTCCAACATAGAAATTCTAGTCAAAAAAGCTAGAAAAAGCTAAAATAGGTGTCATAGGCTAAGGGAGACCACATAGTTCGACCTAGACCACTAAAGACACATGTAACATAGTCATTAATGCCCACAATATTCAATTGGTGCACATTAGCTCACTTAATCTCACTTAACTGACAAGAGAAGCAGTTCCAACTCACTTAGCTGACTCGAAATAACAGTTACTAATAATAGTAAAGGCAAAAATCATTAATTAAGGAATAAATCTCTCACTCAAAGAGGAGGTGCACATTCCCCAATAATGGATGAGTTTTTTCATGGAGGATTTGGAATAAATCAAGAATAAATCAATAAAATCAAGAACCGGGAGTTGAGTCTTGATCTAAAAATAGCAGTTTTCCCTAAAATCTAGGGATGAGGTGCCCTTCTTCTCTATGTGGCCAAATTAGGTGAATTAAAGTGTGATGGAATGTATTAACCAAGATATAGGAGTCTAAGCTAGGTATAAACTAATGTAATTTAGGGTTATGCTCCAACACCCCCATCAGATGAGGAAATTTCTACTGAATTTGGCCCAGGTGAGCCACTTGCCTTGGTGCAGGAGCTGCCCTTCTTTGACGACTCGATAAAGTTGGATCATTTGCTTTCGAGTTCCCTTGATATGTGTTTCCACAATCTGATCATTGAATTATTATTACATGCAGTCAAGTTTGAGCTCTGTTGGTGTCAAATTCTATGTTATCTCCGAGGTGTCCAATAATGGTGGGAAATATGGCTGAAGGAGAGCCACGTTGAAGAATGGGTGCAGCCCAAGTAAAGGGGGAATGTTGATCTCAAAATCATTGTCACCCACAACCTTGGTGATGGTGTATGACACATAACTGAGTGGGTGAAGCTTCCAATGGGGCCCTGTAAGGAATTATTTTTGCAAGTGCAACCAAACTTTGTCTCCCACCTGAAACTTATGTGGCACCCGATGTTGATCATGGAATTGTTTGTACTTGGAATTATAATTTTGTAGAATATCCTGAACCTATTGACGGATGTGATGGATTCGCTCAATGAACCAGGTGGCTTTGTCATCTTTTGGTGGATCATGGGACGAGTCGGCTAAGGTGGTCACGAGGTGTAGTGCAACATCCATGGGGCCCAATGGTTGGAATCCCAACCCCACCTGAAAGGGGTTATGGCCATTTGAACTATGAATGGCTCAGTTGTAGCTATGCTAGACATAGGGAAGAATCTCATCCCATGTGCGGGGCTGTTTTAAATTGTACATTTGTAGGATATGTATGATCATATGATTGACGACCTCAGTTTGGCCATCTGTCTAGGGGTGGAAGGCAATGGATTTGTCGAGCTTGGTATCTAGAAGTGACAAGAGGGTTGACCAGAATGTGATGAGGAACCGACTGTCACAGTCTGAGATAATGGTTTGTGGGATCCCAAAATGTACCCATACTCATTCAAAGAAGAGCTTGTCAGTGGCTTATGCTGTGATTTTCTTCTTGCAGGCGGCTAGAATTGCCATCTTGGAAAAACAATCAAAAACCACAAAAACATTGTCATTTCCCCTCTTAGTGGATGGGAGGCCCAACATGTAGTCTATTCAGATGGATTCCCATGGCTTGTCAGGAGTAGGTAGAGGGGTGTATAGGCCCTGTTTCTTAGTGGTCAGTTTGGCAATAGCGCAAGGGGTGCAGGACCTGATATACTTGACGACATCTTGTCGAAGTTTCGGCCAGTAGAAATGTTTCTACATCACTGCCACTGCCTCTTCGACACCAAAGTGTCCTACCACTCGACTATAGTGAGCTTCCCAAATCAGATTTTTGCGCCCTCTTGATGGATCATAGAGATGGCCCAGACAAAACAACAACCCTTCTTGAATATGGAAATTAGCGACCACTAAGTTGGTGCCCAACATTTGGTAGGTGGTGGAGAAGTCAGGGTCTGTCTCATAGAGGTGGGTCCATCTGGAGGTCTCGTGGCCGCAAGAGTCTACCACTGTGGTGAGTTCCGCGACTGGAGGTCAGCTAAGGAAATCAACAACTCGGTTGGTACTTCCTATTTTATATTTGATGTTGAGGTGGAACAACTGTAAGTATGTGGACCACTTCTGATGGCGGTCATTCTACAATTTTCCTCAGGTCTACATGAACTGTAGTGGCTTATGATCAGTGTGAATGATTGTCTCCTTCCCAATAATGTAATTTCTCCACTGGAGACAGGATTGGACAATGGATTACATTTCTTTGTCGTAAGTAGGGTACTTACAGACAACATCTGATAGTGACTCACTATGATATGCCACGGGGTGGTCATGTTGAGTGAGAATGATGCCCACAACATAGTCTAAAGCATCTTTCTTGATATCAAAGGAATGGTGTAGGTCCAGTAATGAAAGTACTGGGAATGAGCACAAACTCTTCTTCATGTCATCGAAGGCTTGTTTTTGGGGCAGGCCCCACACAAATGTTTCCTTACCACCACCCCTGGTTACTTAGATGAGGGCCCATGCAATATGAAAGAATCCTAACACAAACCTGCGATAGAAATTGGCGAGACCCAAGAAGCTCCAAAGTTCAGTGAGTGTGGTTGGGGCTGGCCAGTCACAGAGGACCTGGATCTTGGAAGGATCCACATGCACACCATGTTGATCAATGATGTAGACTAACTAATGGACCTTGTCCATGCCAAAGGATAATTTTTCCAAGTTTTCATATAGTTTGTGTTGCCGCAGGGTGTGAAGAACCTACTAAATATGCTACAAGTGTTCTGCCCAAGTCTTTCTATAGATGAGGATGTCATCCAGAGACACCACTACATAAGTATTGGTGAAAGGTTGTAGGATATTTCCATCATCCTCATAAACATTTCTAGATAATTTGTCAAACCAAAGGGCATGACCATCCATTCTAAAAGACCTTCTTTTGACTTGAAGGTGGTCTTCTATACATTTGTATGTTATATTGGGACTTGGTGGTAGCCAGACTTTATATCAATCTTACTGAAGTATTTTTCCCCCGTGAGCTAATCAAGGATGTCGTCAATTTGGGGAATCGAGTATCGGTTTTAGACTGTGATTTTATTCAGGGCTCGGTAATCAATGCAGAGTCACTAGGTCCTGTCTTTCTTATACACTAGCATGATTGGGCTCCCACAAGGTGATGAGATGGGATGTATGTGCCCCTTGTGGAGAAATTCTTGGATCTTCCTCTTGATCTCCTCATTTTCTAACAGAGAGCGATGGTGTACTAGCCCATTGGGTAGCGATGCACCTAGGGTCATATCGATGGGATGCTTGACATGGAAGTGCAGAGGTACCCCAGTAGGAGAGGAGATTATATTTGAGTATTGTTCCATGACCTTATCCACTTGATTTTGTTGTGTGGAGATATTGGCCATGGAGGCCCTGTATGTGGTTGTCAGCTTTCGCTCACTCTGAGAGAGAATCACAAAGAAGACAAATTTCTTGGTTTGAGAGATGACCTTCCTGCATTGCTTGGCAGAGATCAAGAAATAACACTAGGAGGGACTGCCTTGGGTATCTTGTACAATTTCTTGTTCAAAGTAATAATAAAACTATGAGGCCTAGACTCATATACAACATGACATTTCCATAAATAAGGTTTCCCCAAAAGAACATTACAAACTTCGAGAGGAGAAACATCAGACAATACCTTGTCTTTGAAGGGATTGATGTCGTAATATAGTTGGAACTGTTGGCTGACACAAAGATCACTTCCTTGGCAGAGCCATCCAATGGTGTAGGGTTGTGGGTGTAGCATTATCGGTAGGGCCAACCGCTTAGAAACCTCTGCTGAGATGAGGCTCTTCTGGCTACCACTATCAATGATGAAGTGTAGTGGGGTGCCTTTTATCCACATGTGTGAATGAAAGAGGCTCTTGCCTTCTTCTAGATTGCCTAGTTCACCAGGATGGAGCTCAGTGGTAGCAACAGTGGCACTGTGATCCAAGATCTTTTCGTCGGGTGACTTATTAAAGAATTGTATTAAATGAGCATAAGCAAAAGTACACCATAAAGAAGGAAAAGATGAAAAAGAAAGAGACATAATCATGAAATATGAACACAAAGAACTTGATAAAGGATTTTGTTCCTAGTGGACTATGTCTCTGGGTCCTGCTCTCAAATGGGTAGGTCTTTTTATTAACTCCACAAAATAATTGGGAAAAATACATAAGTATACCTCATTATGGAGTTAAGCTACAAAAGATTTTCTCATATCAGAAAACTAACATCACCATTGCGTTCGTGACATCGTTTTACCTAAATATTACTGTCTCGATGCCCCGATCCGAGTCAGACACTTTTTATCCCAAAAGGCACCCTTGCCTCATTTTGCGTGCCACTTCTCCTACAATAAATGACTGGACACATCTCAAAATCTGTGCCAAAATCTATCTCGAAAATCATGCCTGAATCCGTACAGATATGTACGAGTGCACTTGTTCTCACATGTCTCATCCGCCCTTTATAATATCCTCCAACAATTATGCAATAAAGGAAGTGGTTGGCATGGTGGTTAGCGGGGTGTTTTAGGGCACTTAGTTAGTGGAGTTTTCATGCTTGAATCCCATAGGCCTCCCCATTTTAGCATGTAGTTGCAATGATTTTTGGTGGATTCGCTAAAATTGGCGGAGAGATGTTTAAGCTACCAAACTGATGGAAAATATGGCGGTGGCTTCTAAATATGGTGGAATATACTACGAAAATGGAAGATAACATGGTAGAGGTGGCTATTATATCGAACAGTATATGGTTGCATGGTTAACACAGAACCAAGGGTTGGGTCGAAGGCCTAGCCCTTTTCTCCCCATATGAAATATTATTACAAGTTAAATACTATTCACACCATATTATAAAGAAGAAAGATATCCATGGTGTATTGGTAGCATGGAGTTGTGGGGAATTTGGGCTAACGGAGGTCATGAGTTTGAATCCGATGGAGTCATAAAAAATTTGCACATACCAACCATTGGAGGGGTGCCATGTGGCATTCCATGACTGGGACATGTGGCACCATATAATTTGTCCACAAAACTAACACTTGTTACCATATAATTTTCCCACATGTATGCCATTACCCTATACGATATTTCCATGTCATACCCATCCCAAATAATATGTATGGACATGCCACGTGTCACCCTTGCAGTGGTGCCATGTGTCACCTTGAGTTTTTTTACTTTTGACCAAGTTTGATTGAACTTTGACCACTTATAACTTTTGATCTGTAACTCTGTTTGATGATCCGTTTGCGCCATTAGAAATCTTTCGACGTGCTCTTTGCGATCATTCCATTTTAACTAGGTTTTGGGAACTTTGAAGTTTTTCAATTTTGTTGTCTGTTGAAGCCATTATGAGCATCCATATTTGCCTCTGTAAGTTCTGAGTTGTTCTTAGCTTTCTCTGGATCCTTTTTGGATCACATTGGGTTCCGCATCAATGATATGTATTCCCATTTATTCTTCTAACTCAGATTCAGGACCCTCATCTGATTCATAGGCTTTCACTTCGGCTACCAACAACTGCTTTGAGCGACAATCAACAGTTTTATTCCAAGGGATCTTATGGAAGTCACACCACTTCACAATATCTTTCTTTGTATTTTTGGTGTCCTTCTTTGCTTGTTGCTTGGACTGGTTTTCATGATACTATCCATATTTGCTTTTTCCTTTGTTCTATGGGTTGGTGCTTCCCCTTCATGGCTTTTTCTATGCAGGGTTCCCAGGCCCAAATTTCCACGTCTTTTGTTTGAGCTTCTGCTCGATTTTGACGACATATAGGTAGGTCGCACCCAAGGACGAGATGTCCATAAATTCCATTTCAGTATGGATGTGTCTATGCAGAGCACCACGATACTTGAGCACTATATGTGGCTCTGAATCTTTGATACCCATCTTGGTGCGCAAGCTATGGAAGATATTTGTGAACTCTGGCATTGCTTGGTCTCTTTCTTGTCGCAGTGTGGTCCATTTGGTATACAAGTCGTCATAACTTCTAACAGGGCAGTATTGTTCCTTAATAGCATCTCTAAAGGATTCCCAGGTGGTTGTGACTATAAATAATAAGGGTTCCTCTATTTCCTTTTTCTCACAATAATTTTCCCACCAATATTTGACATGGGGAACATCTTTGAGGAGTGCAAAAGTAATCTTTTCTCTATTCAAAAATTTATGGCCATAAAAATACCTTTCTAGTAGATTCAACCACTTGTCTACAACATATGCATCTATCTGACCTTCAAATATAGGAATATCAAAGTTGTTTTTTACCTTGAAGGGGGCGGTACCTCCACTCGAGGAAGATGTGTCTCTTGTTGGTAGCCTTCGAAGCATTTGCGCGAAACTATCCATCATCTCGTTCCTCTGTTGTGTGAGGGATTCCTCAAGAAACATTTTGAAAGGATCTCCTATCCAATCATATTTATTTTATCCTACCATGAGAGGTTGCTTGGGCATGCGAGAGATTTTTTCCTCAAGATAAACAAGCTCGAGACCCAATTCTTTGTACCTTGACCTCGTTGGGGACATGCATTAAGATGACAAGGAGAAGATCACTCTGATACCACTGATCTGAATTTTATGAATAGAATGAAATGAATACAGGTTATTAAAATATGATTAACATAGAATAGCATAGATATAGTAAAAATGGTTTTCTATTCAATAAGGAAATAAGCTGAAATTGTAAAATTCAGCAGAAAACAAGCTTGTTGGAATGGTGGCGGCTTACCTCTAAGAAGAGATGTGACGACTGTGCTCATTCAAAAGAAGATGATTAAAATGACGATATGAATTCATTTTTAAAATAAATAGGAATTTCAAAAACGCTAGACATCCAAAAACCTAACCCTAGGAGATGAAGCGCCAAAAGTCATGTGGGCCCCGTTTGCGTAAGTTAGTACATCAACTTCTCGGGGTCGTAACTTTTTCATACGATCTCCATTTTAGGCGCACGATCGCTCGTTGGAAAGGTATTGTTGAGGAGATTAATTTTGGGGGATCAATGAGATCCTTTGGCTATCATTGAGAAGATCGATCCCGGAAATCCTTCATTTAGGCCCTCAAAATGGACTCAGAAATTAAAAACTAGTAAAAATAATAAATTGCCAGAAAACTATTTTGAGTGAGTTGGAAAAGGTGGGTGGCCACTGATATCCACCTGGATCAAACAAAGACCACAAAAATAACATTGGAGCATCCTACTTACTTTGAATTTTCATTTTTATTTTAAAAATATGTTAATCTCTGTGCTCATAAGTGTTTATCTCCTACGAAGTAGGAAACTAACACATTACATAGGATGAAACCAACAAATTGATGAAGTGTCATCATGTTATGAACCAAATTACCTGAAACAACATAATTGATCTAGGTGGATACTAGTGGTCACCCACTTTTTCCACTAATTCAACATGCTTCCATATCTTTGTAGTTTTATTACATTTTTTCCTTGTCTTAAACTTTCAACATGTTTTTTGGGCATTTCCCTTGTGTTTTTTCTAGTTTAAATCTTATAGAGCATGGAATAATATTTTTAATGGCCAACAAACATCATAAATGCATTTTGTGTGAAAAATATGTGCTCCCAATAGGTTGACATATCAACTAGCCTACTCAGGGACTTCATTACTTTTACCACATCATTTCTTAGGGTTGGTGTTTTCAATATTTATGGTATTGCATCCTAGGGCCTCATAATTTATGTTAAAATGAACATTTGGCCTTTTGCAATTTATTATTGTGAATTTTGTAGCCAACACTTATCTCTTCAAATATTATCTACCACCATTCTAATTAGTTTGTATTTCTTTGCATCTTACAATCTTTTTCCATTTCATTCATTAATATAGGGAGGTTTTATGACTATATTACTATTCTCTCTACAATATGTCTATGTGTTACCATTAACATTTATAACTTAATTCCATTCTCTACATAATATAGATCAATGGTATTAAAACAATCTACTATTTTATGTTTCTCAATTCATCTCCTCAATGAGGTTAGGGTAGAGCGAGTGTTGGATGTATGGGTTGACTCAGATTCTACCTTAGCTCTCCAACAAAACCCTAGAAACCATCGGCTCCTCTGGTAAACTAGAAGGAAACACTATGCACAGAGTGCACAACACAGTCTCACTCGAGATGGATTATGGGTGACTGCAGGACCCAAATGTCTGCAGTCTTGGAAGGGATGTTTCTCATAGAGATATTAGGCATATTATTCTCCTTCTTCTTCAACATTCATTATACCATACCATCATTCAAATATACCATTTATTTAACCCTTAACATTCATTCTGCATAAAATAACATGTCTAAACTAGTGCTTGTTGTAAATTAACCTTAAAAAATTTATTCATTTATCCATACATTCATGATAAGTCAAAGAAACACATAAAGGAACCATTCCACACAGTAACATAGGTTTTACCGTGGTTCACCCCCCCTTGGCTATGTCCACAAATATATTATTATTATTATTATTATTCATCAAAATATTACATTGCATGCATTACATCAAAAGTATGGTAATGGTGAGTTTGAACAGTGTCGCACCAAGCTCCACAACTTGTGACATGATCCTTAGTTACAACTTCAAAAATAGACTCATCTCCAAAAATGACTCAATAATTTTCTTCAAAACTCTCTATCGAAAAGATTAGATAGACCTCCCCTAGCTACCTCATACATCATCTATTTATACTACCAAAATGGGTAAAAACCCTTACAATAAGGAGCTAAAACCCTAACCCTAGTGGATTAGGTTTGTCCACATATCAACCTCCTACGCACAACTGGTCCTTGATCCAACTATTTCCTTGCATGATAAGGAAGGGCACACAAAGTGGGAGAAACATTGGGCCCAAGCCCCAAAACTTAAGTTTGATCAATGAAGATCTAGAGGCCAGAACATCCTTTGAACAGTTCGGGTGCATGGCCTTTTGCAAGAAAATTCAAGGATTCAATATCAGACTAGTTGAGTAGTTTGCACTCCATTTCGACGGATTCTGCACGGTGATCTCAGGTGTCATTTTCCAGGTGACTGAGGAAACTATTTCAACCATAATAGAGATCCCTCTGTGTGGAGAAAGGTGGTTCAAAGGCATTCCTTTGGATGTGCAGTGATATGCATATTTCATCAAGAGAGATTGTTTAGGTGGGAAAATCGAGACAGACATTATGAGTAGATATTTGTAGGAACCTTTTTGGAAACTACTTGAATTCATTAGGAGATATTTCACTTGTGAAGGGAGATTCGACAGGATACATTCGCATCACATTAGATTGTTCATGCACTTCATAGGAAATAATCCATCAAATATACCTTTTTTATTATGCCAGAACGTCCGAGAGATGCCAGACAACACCCATGCTAAAGTGGAAAAATAAAAAAGGAAACTCTCTCATGTCTCTCTAATTAAACTGCTTGTGGTGGAGAAATTAAAATGGTTGGGAAACGACTAGGATTCATTCTTTCTCATAGTAGGCATCCCCAAGGATCCAAATGGGGATTTCCCTCTACACATAGAAAGAGTAATACCACACCGTGTGGGGCTTGGAGTGAAAGAAGTTGTGAAGGAAGGAAAGACGTCGGAAGCCCTATACTCCCAACAATAAATACCGTGGACAAGAGGCACACCAAAGAAGAGTAGGGAAGTTATGGAAACCCGAGTCTCGAGCGAACCACACGCAAGGTCGGCTACCGAAGAATTACTTATGTGCACTATTCATATGGAACATGTCAGAGGAACAAGTCGAGAAAACTGGAGCAGGACGAGGAGGAAAGATGTCGGAGACACAGATGTTCGAGAAGCATCCCAACAGCTGAAACAAGCGTAGCTCACAATCGTCGAGCTTTACTAGGAAAATAGGGAACTGAGATGATAGTTGGCAACAAAGACCCTTGAAGTGTCATCACAACAAGGCCATGAAGGAAACGTGATGTGGATCAAGAGACAGCTTCGGGATGCACAAGATACAATCATATAGCTGCGCGAAACATAAAGGAGATCAAAAGAAAGTAATGTGAAGCATGAAGAAGAAGTAAGATTAATGGAGTTCATCATCATATCCTCAAATGTGGCATAGATCTTGATAGTTTTGAAGGAATCATCATCCTTAGGTGGTTTTGTTATTTTGGTAACAACTACGACATTCAACAATCACTCACCACATACACACCCGAGCAAATGAGCACACGGTGAAAATCAAGGTCGTTACAGTGAAGGGAAGGAATCTGATAGAGAACCTGATCGTTCTGATATCTTGTCAAGGGAAGACATCGACACATCACTCTCCCCATGAGGAGATCTTGCTGATAACCGAATCCCCGTGGATAAGACAAGAAATTATGATGAGATCGAATGAATTTGGTTTCTATTTTTGGAAAGGAATCATGTGAAAGGTCACTTAACGTCGAACAATCATTTTTCCTAAATTCTAGGGATAGTAGCTAGAGAGAAGTGCAACCCAAGTGGTGCCCTCACCTATATATTTTATCTTTTCAATATAATCCAGGTTGGTTGGAAAAACTAGTATAGACAGTGACTATTGAATGTAGTTTGAACTCAGTCAAAATTTAATGCAAAAGTCTTGAAGCTTTGATGAAAAGATTCTAATTGTAGAAGTTGTATGTATTGTTTCCTTTATCTTCGTACGTGATTCCTGTTTTCTTAATTCATATATATTTCTTTCTAAATCAGAACATATTTTCGAACCTTGGATTCGTTGCGTAGCGCCCTGGGATTCACGCCATTCAGACAAAAAAATTTCCTCTAAGTTAACTCCAAATTCATCCTCATAGGTCTTTTGAGTTACTTCATGTGTTTTTCCCCCTTGCTACACACCATGATTTTAAACTGAAGACTACTGCTTTCTTATCTTTTATCCTCTCAATTTCAGTCACCGAGTCATTTGTTTCTATCATTTTCTCGAATCAACTCCATATCCCAAAGTCTTACTATCTTGAGCCAATAGAACCAAAATTTATTGTTCAAAGGTGTTAAATCTAGCCGACAACTTTAAAGCCATATCTGGTCTGAGACAAAGTCTCCCGAGAGAGCCCTCTCCAGGTCCAAAGGGCTAGTTCCAGATCTCAAAGTTGGTTTGTAGGTTGCCTCTATCATTCTTTTCTTAGGCAAATGAAGTTTACAGAGAGATAACAAGAAGCACAAAGAATCCATTAATTACAGTCATTAATATGACGGGGACCCCCTTTGTGGTTAGAGGGAGAACGGATCCGAATACGATTTGAGTCCATGTGACCATACAAACCTAGTCTAGTCACAATATTTATTTCCATTACGATACGCTATCTCAATTTAGTTAAGCCATAAATATGTGACATGCAAAGATGCCATCGGTATTCACGTCAGGATTCCCACCCATCAAACAAAAAGGTCTGAAACTAGCACATCCCTATCCAACTCGCACAAGTAAATGTCAGGATCGCCCAATAGGATTTACCTCGTTCAATCATCCTGTCAAAAAACTCAGATCCAAGTTAAGTCCATGTGGTCATAATGAACAACAATTATTGCTAAACTTACCACTAAGCCTGAGTATAAGGCTTTGAGAACTCACCATAACACCCATCACTTTCAAAATAACTTAGTAATTTATGAATTCTGAAGAATGAGAAAACCTATGCAAGTGTGAAACCCATAGTCATGACCCCTAGCCCTTAGTTCTCCGAAGAAGTTGTGATAACTCAGAATCCCCAATGTCAAGAGAAACAGGAAGCTGAAGCGCCATGTCTAAAGGCGTAGTGCTAGACAAGCCCTGCAACCCCTGAGTCGAGGTCATAGGTGACCTCAAAGGGAAGGTGGAGCAGGTCAAGCTCCTTGATCTTGACTTAACATATCCATTCTTGTTCCCCCAGATGAACATAGACGTCTTCTAGGATATGGCTCTAGATGAGCTAGGAGGCATGCAGTTCATGCCAAAACTAGAATTTATCAACCTCTTCAACTCAACTATCATGAACCTCAAATACCTACCAATATTATGGTGAGGTTGCGTAGTGCACCAAATCCCTGATCAGCAGGGTGCATGACTGAAGTATCTGGTTGGATAGGCGGTATCCAATCCATGATGAAGACATCCATCAACTTATAGGACTGTCCTTCCAAGGAGAGGATGTGTCAAAAGGATTCCAGGGTCCTGGTAAGCACGAAAAAAAGAAATGAGAGCCTAGCCTCTACGAGAGGTTCAACACAAAGAGGGCGGGGGGGTGCACAATAGTAATTGACCCCATACTACCATAGAAAACTAAGAAGGGATGTTACATCATAGCCAACAAGTTTATGAGATCATATTACAAGGGAGAATGCACACTATATGCATTGTCAACAGTAGACTTTTGTGCCAATGGAGCTGTGTTCAAATGATGTAGTTACCTATTGGAGGAACTACTAGTGGCTTGTGAGGAATCCCATGAGAATGGAGGTACCTTAACCTACAGATATCTGTTGATGGCATTCATGATTTTCGAGTGGAAACCACCCATGGTAAGACTGTCGATACTGGTATAAAAGGGGTGTCTTGCGAAGATGTTCGAGCCCTGACAATCTAGGACGGATTCGAAGAATACAGATTTCAACAATGCAACGTTCTCTAAGTGGTACAATGGGCTTATAGACGCAACTTAGAGGCTTCACATTCTGCAGGAGCTCCTCAACTACAACACTAGGAATATTTCTTTCAGCATGAATCAACATCATACATTTGTATGGCCAAGGCATGTTAATAGGGAGTATTTCCACTCGAGGATGTTTTTGTTCTACGTAGACAAGGAGGCCTTTGAAAAAGAGGTAATATTGTTTCCAAGAGTTAAATGAAACCTTCACAATTCAAGGATGCACTACATCCTGCCTACCGATATGCTAAAGAATAAAGTCAAAGAAGCAGGCGTAGGATCAAGTTCAGACTCGGAGCCACAGAAGAAAGAAGATCTGGCATAGTCGGACTTTGAGGAGGAGGAGGAGAGATAGCCATTGGAGCATAAGAAAAGAATGTTGTCAGTCTTCCAACGACTACCATATAAATTCATTTTGACAGGTGTGAATGTCAATGAGATCCTAAGTGTTGATTTCAGCACAGAACCATTGGTGAAGAAGCTCATAACCAGGGCTTCACCGAACAAAGTTCTGAACCCCCAACCCATTGCATCAGTTGTCCCCCGTACCCAGTCAACAGTCAGAGAAACCCCCATCATCCATATTTAGGATGTCCCTGATCCTGACACCTTCCCATCCGCCATCATCACTAAGCACCCTCCATCATCACCACAACCCCAATCTCCACCCCCAGAAACCACCAGTACACCTCAAGCCACAGATCCAGAGCCTATGTAGCTCAATATACCATAGAAAGGAGAGTGAGAATTCCCAGAAACAACCTGGGAGTTGCTTGAGTCGAGAAAAAAAAGTTTCTATTTCAAACCCTGATGTACCAAATCAGAGCCTGCAGTTGACTGGTCCGAACTGAGACATCCATGACCAACAGATTGTGCCTTTTGTGTAGGAAAAGGACATCCAAACTATGGAGGAACTGCAAGCCCAAAACACCCAGCACATCCCCTCAACGACCAAGGTTCAGGGTGCCCAAGAAAGCACAACGCAGGAAGAAGACACAAGAAATGAGAAGGAAATACCAGAGGTTTAGAAGGAACCAGAATCAACATTTGAGCAGAGCACGATATCCGCACAAGAACAAATGGTGCTAGTTCTCCAAAACCCTCAATGATGCACAGAGCTGCTGCAACTATGCATAGCCAGAATAGAGGTTCCAACACTTTTTCCGTCATCGCTAAGGTTGAGGATTGCGCCAGGACCATCAACAGAGGAGGAGGTAGAGACCTGATCGAAGCATTAAATGGCCAATGGACTCCCACTGTAGACTCGGGCACCCAGAGATGCAGCCTATTCATCCACTGACCTAGTACAGTGGCCAGCGATGCACTTACTTGGACTGATCCGAGAAGCCACTGACCAACTAGAGCAAAGGCTCCAATAGGACGAGAAGTATGCCAAATACACAAGGGATGAAGCACTCCTTGTGAAATCATGCAAGATACAAGAAGTTCATGAAAAGATCCAGGTTGAGCACCAATTGGAAAGAGTGTAGGAAAGGTTTGCTCAAGCCTAGCAAAAGATTCGAAAGGTTTCAACTGAACTTCTTGAAACCAACGATGCAAGAGAGTCAAAGCATCATATTGACCTGATCCAAGGAGCATGGATACAAATCACCACTCGTGTTGAGCATATGGAAGTGTAGTTACGACAAACTCAACATGAAGTAGAGAAGCAACCTCAGAAGTTGCAGAAGAAGATGTAGAAGATAGTACTGGAAGGCAACAATGCCCGAGCAGCACTACACAAGCACACAACAGAATGCACAAAGATTTTTAGGGAAGTCAACGATTGGATGGGAATCATCGCTAGATGCAACTAGGTCTTGGAGGATGTGCGCACCAAAATACAGCTGCTGAATGAAGAAGTTGCGACCACGATGGACCCGCTGGAGCAACAAAAAAAGTTTGACCAAATCTAGAAGGAGGAAAATGAACTTAATGCCTTCTTTGAGGCACAATCTGTTGCAAAGAAAGAGTTGGGTGACTTTCGACCTTTCATTCAAACAATGTATATGTAGATACATCAATTTGATGCAAAATCATATTTCGAGTCGAACTCATTGGTTGCATCCAAGACAAAGGGGTGTAGTACAGAGGCGACCCAGAAGTTCATGGCAGAAGTATCACTCCTTGCTAGGAAGAGGCAGGATAAGGTTGGAAACTTTCAAGAAGTGAGGGAGCAGGCCTTGGAGTTGGTCCCATAGTTGGGCCCTTCGTTTGAAGAGGAAAAAGAAGATAAAGAACAAACATAAGAGAAGAATAAAGAAGAAAAGGAGGACAAGGGAAAAAACAGTTTCTCCTGGAAGCTGCGAAAGAACCGAGAAATTGACTCGAGGGCAAGTCAAGGTTTGTGGTCGGAACCTGTTGGGCCCTTCATTTTTGGGATAATGAATTGTGAAAGTTTTGGCCTAGTACAAGTTGCACAAGATTCAAAATAAGATGGACAACAGAGAAAGAAAGAGAAACATAAATCAATGACGAAAAGGACGGCACAATGCCAGCTAAGAAAAAGCGGTTGTAACAGAACAAGAAAGCATACAAGTCGAAGTAGAAGACACAACCTAGCTTATATATAGGGATGAACATAATTTTAAATGGGTTTTTCGTTGTCTATTCGTTTGGTTGTTGTTATTGTCTGATCGAATTGTGATTATGTTCAGTCAAATCTTCCCCTCTCTACAGGGTTGTTTTCAGTTGAGTCAAGTAAAGTTATGAGTCTGTAATGTAATCTGTACCCCTTTTGAGAGTAGAGCTTTGTGACATGAGTCCAGAGCCAAGAGTTTGTAATAGAGAACTACTATATGTTTTTGATCTTGTAAACGAAGGAATATTCTGAAGATAATATAAAGAAGGATCTAAAATTTCAAAATATGTTGTGTCTTCTTGTGTTTTACTCATGCATTACAATACTTCTTTATGGTTTATAAATTCTTCATGATGGTTCTATGTTTAAATTATTTTCTGCAACATAAGTAGGTTTAGTTCTTGCACACATAAGGTTCATATCTATTTGATAGTTAGATGTCTTACGCAGGATCATGATGAATCCTGAAGGTTCTGTGAATCCTCCTAAGTATTTTTCTTGCCCTTCCCTATCTATTTGTCTCAGCAACACTTCAGTTGAGAATTCTTCTCTTCAGAGGAGATGAAAATGTCAGTGCTCTATACTACTCGGTACATTTTGTTGGTAACTAGAGAAGGACCCTGGTCTAATCAAACTTGCGCCAACAGGCTTGGATTTAGAGAAAAATGATATCATGGAGGGGAATTAATACACAAATATTATTCAAACAATTAATAACACAATCAACTGTGTATTTAAAAATATTCAGAACATCATACCTCAACCCTTTCCACGATCAACTTCCTTTCATTTCCACACAAACTACTCTTCAAAAAAAATATCACAGAACAAGGAATGAATCAATGAAATTGGGATCATGAAGGGGGTGTTTTTAGCGAAAAATGGTAGAATTGGGGGGGGGTGAGGGTATCTCATGTATATCATTCAAATGATACATCAACCATGCCATCTATGATATCAATTCATAATCAAACTTTCTTACTATTCAAAATTTTAAAATTTAAACAATACTTTGTTTCCAAAAAACAACCCAAAACGGATGCTTGCTTCACAAAAATCCTCACTTGCCTTAGAATTGTATTACATAGTAACCAGTTTCCCAGAAATAAAATAACCATAATAAAAATACTGCGTGTACATAACAGAATTGAAAAACGAACAACATCATAATCACCACAGGAAATACAACAACAATCTTGAAGTGGATCGACTACAATCATAATATCAAAATCAACAAAGTCTTTAAAACCCACAAGGTCCTGTGAAGTTCCCCAAAACAATCCTTGTATATAACCATAATTTTAATCGAACCACAACTTATCAAATTTCCTCATCCTATTTCATTCTGGTTCGTAGACTTCATTCGAGCATCATATAACTTATAAACAAGTGTTTTTTGTAATCACAATAAAGAAGAGAAATTTTATATTATAACAATAATTCACACATTTCTATCGCCCTCATAAAATTCATATGGAAAAACTATGTCTTCAAGTGAATAAATGAGTCCAACACTTCCTCCATACTTGCATAGAAAGTTACCAATCAAAACCCATGCTAAAAAAAAAGAGTATGAACAGTGCTTCATCAAATTCTGAGTAAGCAATGCCTTCAATAGTGCATAGGGTTCAATGCAACATTGGACAATAGATGGAAGAAGAAAGTGGGCTGACAACCTGTGGTTTTGGCTAGAAAAGAGCACAAAAAATTCTACTCACCACACAATATTCCACATTAATACTCACAGAGTCAGGATTATGGCATTGACATGTTAGCCACGAAGACCAACAATATTAACATACAGGCAGAGTGTCCACAAAAACCCAAAGGAAAGAGGCAAATAAAACCCATTTTTGAACAAGGAATAAAACCCAAAAGAAGGGACTAGAGACAAAGAAGGCTCGAGAGTATCCCTCAACCACATTCTTTTACAGAAAAATTATGAATAACTACACTAGTAAACGACACCCACGACTCTTATAATGACAATCATCTCAAAACAAACACCACAGGAAACCAAAACTTGAAAATCAACCAACACATAGTCCGAACATTATAACAACTTTGGAAATACACAGACCATGAGAAAACAAGAGCCAACTATTGACTAAAAGACCAGAGCGAATGTTCATGGATGGAAAAGAAAGAAAACACCATACATATGTAAAATATTTCTTAAGGAGAAAATACCATCTTGTATACCTTCTCCACGACCGAGCAAAGTGGAGATGCAACAACCAACAGAGAAAAATGCAATAATGACTACAATGGTGGGCTTGAGGTGAGTTCGAGTGACGTGTATTTACTGCACGTTGCTTCTCCCTTCACACTTTCATTCATGGCTAGTATGATCCAATCCCACTATATAGTTCATCACCCTTTAACATTCAATTCGATTAATTCATCCAACTATACCAAAGTCTCCATATGTTCCAATTTAACAATGCACCAACCTTTTTCACTATCCCCATTTCACATATAAAAATTTTCTATGGATACAACCAATCTTGCAATTAAACCAATGTGCACAAAAATTGTTTAAAAACTCCAAGGTGACATAACTCAAATATTTTGCTGGGGATACCATATTCCAACATGACTTTCAATTCAAACAATGCATGTACCCTTGTGGTATGAAGTCACCACATCACACATATAACTTAAGCATGGAGTTTAGGTCTTGTCTCAAATTAAATGTAACATAATAATACTTGTGAGTGTTATATAAAAACAACACCATTCCCTTTTCAATCATCTCACCCTTATCATAATATTTGATTAATCACTCCAAAATATTTTAAACGCAAATAAACTGTAGGGATCATCTCAGCCAACTCATAAGCATGTAAAGCATAGCTGTTTATTTTTTCACCATAGTCACACAAGTTTCACCAAGAGTCCCACCTATTAGTATATTATTAGATATAGTTAAATAATAAGTAATAAGGCATTTGCAACCATTTGCAAGCAGGTACCCTATGTTGCTCTTTTGAGCATCAACAAACTGGCTAATCCATAGGGAAATTTGTTTCTGACAGATTAAGAACTCAGAATATTTAGTTTCGCAGACCAGTGAATATCGATCAAAGAATTATTGACCAAAATGATTATGCGATAGGGGGGAAAATATGGCTTAAGGGGAAAAATGATCCGAGACTTTGGGAATAACTCATGAAAAGTGTTACATATGAGGGGGTTTGGTACTGTATGCATAACATTCGATTGGTCATAGTAAAAGTGTTTCTTTTTTTAAGGAGAAATTTTCTAGTATTCTCTTTTGAATCTCAGGATGGAGGGGAGAAAGGGATAGTAGAAAGTAGGGAAGAAAATCAAATCATCTATATAACAACAATAATGGAAGCATAAAGAAATTTCAGTGATTTCTACAAGGAGGACATCATGACAGTTATGTAAAATTTATTTTTATTGATAAATAATACTTATAGAATGGCATTGTTGTGGTGAAACTGGTCTGAAACTTATTTATGATAAACAAAATTGAAACAACATTTAAACAAATAAAAATAAAACAACGAAACAAAAAGTTATATACAATAGTGATTTCCACATGGCGTTTATCAATCAAGTTGGTTCCACATAATGTTTCAAGTGGGAACCATTTGTTTTATAAGAAAATAATCTCTCTTCCAATTCTTTTAAAAGATAAGAGTTTGTGCCTAGGACAAAATCAATTTTGAAAGGACCTAGACATAGTTTCTAAAAATTTGAATGCCTTCCTATGTCAGTATGGGTTGAGTCCCAAAACAAGACTTTATCATTTACTTTAAATTTGACATATTTTGCACGTTTGTTAAAATATTTCTTCATGTTTTTTTTTCTTCTCTTTATGTTTTCCAAGGTGAACATTCTTTGTTATTCTAAGGCTAATAGTGCATTTATCCTTTGAGGGATATTGGAAGAACTTAATTCTTCAATCTGTAGCATCAGCCATAGAGAAGAAATTTCCATCTTAGTAGAAAAAATGGATTTTTGACCATAAACATGCTGAAAGGGAGTGAAATATGTGCTTACCTTAGTGGTAGTGTGATATTCCCAAAGGACGTAAGTGAGGAGGGTGTGCCATTGATGAGGTTTATCTTCAATGAGCCTCTTTATGATCCTAACCAAATTTTTGTTAGTAGACTCAACTTGCCCATTTCCTTGAGGGTAATAAGTTGATGAGGTGTGTTTGACCCCCAATTTAGCTAAAAATTGAGTCAAATTAGTGGAAATGAAAGAGGGACCATTATCTGTAATAATCTCTAAAGGAATGCCAAATCTGGAGAAGATATCAATTTCCAAGAAATAAATTACATGTTTTTCGTATGAGTGTCTAAGAGGGATTGCTTCATTCCACTTAGTGAAATAATCAGTGGCTGTCAAAATAAAAATCTTCCCTCTAGAAGACAGAGGATTAATAGGACCAATAAAGTCTAGGCCCCATTTAGAAAACAAAATATCTGGGAGAATAGGCTACAAAGGCATAGAAAAAAGACACTCTTTCCTAGTAAATATTTGGCACTTGTCACAAGATCTTGTGAACTTATAAGAATCTCAAAAAATTGAAGGCCAATAATAACCATTTCTGGTGATTTTAAAAGCAGTATCTTTAGCAAAAAAGTGGCCACCAACGTGAATAACATAATCTAAATATCCATGAATTTCTAGTAACATTTTTTTGTCTTCCTCATTATTCACACATCGAAGTAATATACCATCAAAAGATCTCATGAAAAAAAAGTCTCCTAAAATAATATATCTGGAAGATTCAAGATGAAGCCTTCACCTTTGATGAGTATCTAAGTCATTTGGGAATTTATGATATTGCAAGTAATACACCATATTTTTATACCAAGGATGTTCAACTATAGGAATGGTTTGACTCTCAATATAAAATAGTGCTAACAGAGGACTATCCTGATCGTCAATTTCTTCAGTTGCTTCAACATGTTGAGCTAAGTGAAGGGCTAAGTCTCTTCCCTTAATTGTTTTCAAAGTCATGATGGTTAAATCATGCTCCTAGATTTTGGCAAGTCAATGTGAAATCTTCCCTGAAAGATAAGTTTGTGAAAGAAAAATCTTGACAACAGGCAAAGGGACTTTTACCTGTGTGTGCTTGCCTAGGATAAATTGGCAAAATTTCTCTATAGCTTTAACAAGAGCAAAAGCATGTTTCTCAATATAAGAGTATTTGAACTCATCATCCGATAAACTTTGGCTCATGTAAGCTACATGTTTTTCATTATTCTGGTCATCACATTGTAAGAGAATAACAGAAAGAAATTCATAAATGGAATTAGTGTATATGATAAAATATTTCTCAAAGTCTGGTTTCTCTAGAACCCGTTCGGAACTAATTGCCTTATTAATTATTACGAAAGTGTTTTCGACATCATCTATCCAAGAAAAAGAGCAATCTTGCTTTAGAATATTATGAATTGGTTTAACCATTAATGCAAAATCAAGAACAAATCTATGAACAAAGTTGATAATGCCCATAAAGGGTTGAACCTCCTTTTTGGAAGTGGGGGAAGGAAGGTTTAGAATAGCAACAATCCTTTCGGGATCTATGCTTATTCCTGAATAAAAAATGATATGTCCAAGGAGCTTTCCCTTGGTGATGCCAAAAATAGATTTAGAAGGATTTAAAGAAATTCCAAATTTTCGGCATCGCATGAGAACTTTTCTGAGATGACCAAAGTGATTCGATCGATTCTTTGAATAGATGGTCAAATCATCAAGATAAACTTGGATAATATTACCAACTAGATCATCAAAATCTATTTGAATATCTCTCTAGAAAGTGGCACGTACATTAGACAAGCCAAAAGGCATGCGTTTGTAAGCAAATGTGCCCCATCGTGTAGTAAAGGTGTTTTTGTATATATCAGTCCTTTTTACCTTGATTTGATTATATCTGGAAAAAAAAATCAAGTAAGGACATCATTTGTGACCCTACAACCTGTTGCAAAATTATTTCCATATTAGGGAGGAAAATGATCTTTAACACTTGCTCTATTCAATGCACAAAAATCTACGCATAATCAAATCTGACTAGTTGTTTCCCTAACATGAACTAAGTTTGAAACCCACTCAGAATACTTAACTGGAAATATTATACCATCTTTCAAGAGTTTTTCCAACTCCTTTTTAATAGTAGCTTCAAGTGCGAGGTTAATGGGTCTTTGTTTTTTCATAACTGGTTTTATCCCTTCCTTGATAGGAATGGAATGTTGTATGAGAGAAGGATCAAAACCACGAAGATCCTCGTATGACCATGCAAAAACATCTTGAAATACACGTAATAGTTTTGTGAATTTTTCCTTTTTTTCGTCAGAACATTGGGCACCTAGTTTAACCATCTTTGGAGAATCGTAGGTCCCAAGGTTCAAGGAAATGGTATCACACACTTTCCTTTTTGACTCCTCTTCCTTACGTGCTTCTTTTTTTCTCACATCACTTGACAAAAATGAACTCTCAAGAGGAATCAATCCTTTTGGAAATTTTTCATATTCCATAGATATGATTTCCTTAGTCTTAAATGATTCATTTTATATGAAAGCACAGATGCCTTCGTCATTAGGGAAAACCTGCCATGACTCTACATTATCTAGAATGTGAGCACGATATAAATATTGAAAGGTGCAATCTGTCCTTTGAGGTAGAAGTTGTCGATTAGGGGATTCCGAAAATAAAACTAACCTATCAGCCATTAAATTAAGTTCCCTCTTAACATGAGTTATGTTAAATGATAGTATATTCGAGATAAGCACCCAAACATCTTCAGTATAGCGTTTAATCAACTTATTTCTAGGATATTATATTTTACACACAAGGTTCACAACAAGTTCGGAGTCACCAAAAATTGTAAGGTGACCGCAACTAAGGTTATAGGAATTTTTGATCCCTAGCAGTAAGGCTTCAAACTCAGTGACATTGTTCATGCAAGCAAACTCAAACCTATAATAAAAGTTATGGATTTTACCTATAGGTGAGTATAAGATAATGTTGGCTCCATTACCTTCATTTGAGCATGAGCCATTGAAATGCATGTGCCACATACCTTCTTGTAGATCAATTTGTTCTAAAGTAGTGTCACCCTCATGAGAAAGGATAGAGTACACCCCTAAGTCTTCCTCAAGATAATTTACATTTGGTTAAGGAATACTCTCTATGTATGGTGAAATTCTTCCTTCTCTTAGGACTATGATATTCTTTCCATTCCGGGGAACGAATAAGTGTGTCCCATCAAGAGAAAGATATCCACCTGTTAGGGCTTTCCATTCTCTTCCTAGGATAATAGAATAGTTTCTTATTGGCATGTCGATTACTTGGATGTTAAGGGTTTTCCTTATTTCGGGATGTGCACATAGAACTAAAGTTACATATTTGATTTCACCTATTGTTGACTGTTGTAGATTGTTATAGAAGAGAATGCTTCTAGAATTTTCATTAGTACATGATAAGCCTAACACTTCAACAATGTTTTTTGACATTACGCTTGGGCCCGAACCGCCATCAATTAGGAAACAATGGGCTATCTTATCCATAATTTTTACACAAATGAAAAATGGAGTGTTTTTTATAGGGTGTCTAAAATTATTTACACCTATTTTATTTATAGTGGAATCCTTTTCTTTTTACTCTTTGGAAAGATTGGCTATGGTGGAAGATTTTCCTTCCATAAAATTCTTGAGATGCTTTTGTTGTTCAGGGATGGAAACCATTTCCAAAAGAGTAGCATAAACCATGATATTATCCAATTGGTTAAGAATGTTACTTGGAAGAGGGAAGAAGGAAGGAACTCCTTGACTCTCAGGAATCTTGACAATTTGTGCATTAGTACCTTGTGAATATGAGGTTGGAGTGGAAGAAGCACAAGGAGGGTCGTATTTTCCTTTAGGAGCATAATATTTGTTCCTGGTATTTATGATCATAACATACTCTGATTCTACCCAATCTAGAACAATGATAGTGGTTTCAGGCTTCTTGTTGAATATTTTATCTCTAGCACTCTTCTTAACTTCACAAGTGTTTTCTTCATGATTTTCTTTGCAGAAGTTACACCAACTACAAGACATAATGGCCTTGGGTTGATTTTTTTTTTCATTTGTATTCCTAGAAGGCATTGCGGATGAATAATATTCCCCATGAGTAAGTGAGGGAGAATTCCCCTTCCGTTCATAGGTTATCATTCAATTGTTCATATCTTGCACAAGTTGTAGGAGGGAAGACATATCTATTTGTTTGACTGAGTCTCCTTTAGGGATACTTGTTCTTTCAATTTGTTCTTCCTACTCCATGCAAGTGTGGAGAGCGGAGCTGAGATTTTCAATAGCCTTTTCTTCAAGCCTATGATGTTAAGGAGAGGGAAGAGAATTATAGTAATGCATGAAAGAATATTGGTTTTGGGGATGGATTAGTTCAGGGATTTGATTGTACAATTTGGTGAAGCATAGATTAAAGGACTTAACAGTCTCACCATATTTGTAATAAATGTTGTTATATTCCCTTAACTGTTCGGTCGGGCTCTTGGATTTCCCATAGCTAGAATTGAACCAATAAACCAACTCTTCCTAAGTGGAAATGATCTTTGGGGGAATATCAAAGAAATCAGTTTTTTCTTTCCATTGAAGGGAGTTGGAAAATAAGCACATGCATGTATCGTTATCGTTAGCTCCGATATTATCATAAGAATTATAAAGTTTCACTAGGTGTTCATTTGTAGAAACAATGTTATTCCCTGAGAACCTAGGAATATGTTCTTTAAACTTGGGTAACATAAGAGTAGAAGGTGCTAGATTCAAGGGAGGAGATATGTGCCATGGGGTGGTCGTAGAATCTTCCTCAAACTGAAAAAGGCCGTATTTCTTTATAACTTTAGCAGGGTTGGAAGAAGATTGGATAGGAACTTGATGACTATATATACTACCAATTACCGATGAGGCCAAAGGTTCGGATGATGAAACACCTCCAACACCACTAGAACCACCCGCGGATTCCATTTTGGGAGTTATGGGTAAGGGAGAAAAGGGTGAGCTGGCAGAGTCAGACAAAGTCCTCCTTATAGTTCTTTCTTGGGTCAACAAAATGGCTTTCCTTCTTCCTATTTCAATGGTAGGGATAGCTTCAGGGAACAATCCTCTTCTTCTCCTAGAAATGCAAGAATTTGAGGACATGAAAATGAATACCAAAGACTTAGAAAAAGGGAGGTTACTGTTGATTTCTAGGTTTCCTTTTCCTGGCTTCCTAGTGTTCATGGATACTTGTATCTTGTTCAACTACTTCCCAAGAGCATTCAAGCTCGGCTCAGGTACTAAAGGTTTCTAGAATGATATTGAATAAAGTCAAGGAAATGCTAATTTGGTCCTTAAGACTGTGTTCAATATTAGGATGCCTTATGGAAGGTACTGTCATGAGAAAATCAGTCAAAGAATATATGAAAAAAAAAATAGAAAGATTCAAAGATAATCATGAATATAATCAACCAAAGAGATATGGAAGATCTCCCTAATATGGTCTCCAGATAAATCTTGAGGTATGGGACACCTTACTCAATCATTTTCAGATCTTTCATGTCTAGGACAAGATAGTTGGGAATGTCACCCGAGATTTATAGCCTAAAAGACATTCACTCAATCTGCAAGTATTAATTACAATGATTAAGGTTGGTTTTATAATTTGTATATGTTGCAATGTAAAATAAAATTTATACAAAGCTAATGGATTGTATACAGATTTTACAATAAAGTAACATGGATACCAAAAAGAGAAAAGAAGAACCAAGTCATGAAAACACATGTATGAGACATAACAACAATATGATTTTATTTCATTCCGAGATACCAAAAGTGTATTTATATTTACAAACCCCTATGAGGGTATGGACCAAAGTAGAATTTAGAGATCTTCAATGGGAACCATACAAAAATAATCTGACAGTAAAATAAAACTAAAATCAATGATATGGATCAACTTGCCACAAACTGCTGTAATTTTGACTCTACAAGATATTCTTTATCGACCATGAAAATTAATTCACAAACATACAATAATCCACAGACTATCAAGGATGAATCAACACCTCTAAAACAAGTGGTTGAAAAGTAAGATTCAGTCTTGAAACTTGCTTCCTACAGTAAGACCCTACTATCAACAAGAGGATTAGGCTTTCAAGTAAACTCATAAATGAATGAAAACTGAACTTATCTCATTAAACTAGAGAGCAAACCTTAGTCATGTCTTTCTAATTCTATTCTCCCCTTGTCTCTTCATCCAATTGAGATGTTATTCTTTTCCAATCAGTTGAAGTAGTTCAACTACTTTCTTTAGTTAAGTTAAATTAACTTAAAAAATTAGTTTAGGAGAAATAAATAATAATAATATATAAATAAGGGTCTTAATTAATAATAACTAAATACGTGGGACCCCTTGTGACTTCCATCAATTCTTCTTGTCAATCATCAAATACAATGTACCAAATATAACCATTTATACCATATAACACCCTTGTATCCCCCGTGGATATCATTTAAATTGAATATTAAATATCAACAATAATTTATATCATATCTGAAAAAACGAATATATCCACATTATCCACAAAATATCCAAAAATAAGGCTTGTTGTCCAAAATATGCTGAAAACCATTAAACAATGTCCTCATCATTGAAAATCATAAAAATAAGCATTTAAAAACCATATTTTCTATTTTGTGAGGCATATTTCCTTTTCTCGCTCCTCTCTCCCTTAGACTTTTATGAAGTAGCTTGTGGTTGATTAGACCCTTGGCGTTGTATCTTGTTGATCACATGAGCAGTCGTCTTTTAAGTGGAGGTGTGAAGACACATATTTAGAGGAATCAGTGGATGGAATAGAGGGGAAGGTCATTTCTTTTCCTTTATCTAGCATAGGTTGTGGAATATCAGTTTTTAATCACTTGCTAGCATGCGAGGATTGTATTGGAGAAACATTAGGAGAAAATTGAACATTGGGGTTAATTGGTGGTGGTAAAGGAAATGATAGAGTGGGACAACAATGATGGTGAGAGGCAGGGTGGTGGAAAATTTCTTACCAACCATCATTAGTGAGGACTTTGGGCTGTAATGACACATGTGGAGGAACGAGAATGCTAGGAAAATTCTAAGGAGGCTCAAATGGGGGTTTGTTAGGTCAGGGGTGAATGATACCATGGCCAACCAAATTAAAAAACCCATCTTGAAACAGTTGCCTCAACTCTTGTGGATCAACATCGAAATGAATAGAAAAATGAGGCCTTTTATGGACTCCCTGCCAGTTACCCCTGCCTTTTTTATTTCGGCCATTGTTGCCTCTACTAAAAAAACTCATCATGTGGCAACAATTTGATAGTCATGAAGTTATTAAAAAACCATGCATGAAAATATGCATACATAAATCAACAGTTGGCTCTAGAATTTACTACGAGACACATGCAATCCATCCATAATATGTCATTTATTAATTGCCACATGAAAAAATGAATTTATAGGGTTCATGGGAAATATGGAGGGGTTGTATTTAGCAAAACAAATGATATCATGGAGGGGAATTAATATACAAATATTGTTCAAACAATTAATAAAACAATAAACTATGTATTTAAAAATATCCAGAACATTAGTCCTAAACCTTTGCCACTATCAACTTCCTATCATTTCCACACAGACTCCTCCTCAAAAAAAATATCACAGAACATGGAATGAATAAGTCAAATTGGGATCGTGAAGGGGGTGTATTTAGATAAAAATG
>SNQJ01S0017481.1:135935-188774 GCA_010110895.2 Picea sitchensis
TGTGTTTCTCATATATGTGACTGATGTTGAATGTGCCATTGTTTATTTCCCTGCATTATTGTGATCATCATTTAGTGTTTCAGCAAAGAGTTTAAAAGAAGCATAATTGTTTAAGCACGGTAACAACTGATTCACCCGCCCCCTCTCAGTTGTCCAACATACTTCTCTCAATGACTCAGATAGGGATAAGGATACACCCTATAGTCATATAAAGGATAAAGAATCTATGGAAAAGGAGTTTCCATATTAAAGGGGATGTTGCTCAGAGAATATGGAGAAGGGAGACTTGTTATATGTTGACAGCATAAATTTTCACCAAGGGGCGTGTCCCCATATTATCCCTCAATGATTTTTTTATATCTTCCCAAGGAGGTTTGGGGAGTTGTATTCTGTTGAGTATGGGCCAGGGTCATTGGGAAACGATCCCAACTGAAAAACCCACTCGAAAACACAAAATTAGTTTATTTTTCACCAAAAATGAGGGCATCCATGGGTTGCAGTGAGGAAAGGAACGGATGTCCACGTGTTTCACTAGGGAAACCTGTGTATATTCTCCTAAAGCATTTTTTTAGATGATTTTGGAGGTGACTTTTAGGGAAACTTCTAGCAATCATTGGGAAAGGGTTAGGCCATGGCACAAAAACATGAGTGTGGCACTTTGTGCTATAACATATGCCCCCTAATGCGTGAGGTCAAAAGGGGAAAATGATGTCTGAAATACATTATGAACTATGAGAGGAGAGGATGAATCAAAGTATCCACACAGGTTCATGAAGAACTAATTCAAAAATAAATAACTGTCAATAATGATCAAGAAAGAGTTTTGTTTCCCAAGTCAGGCATACCCATGCTCATGAGTGATAAATCATGGCCACCAAATAAAATACACTATGGATCCATGGTACATATGAAAGTATGACTAATGTCCATGGACATGAACAATACATAGTGGATCCATGTGATAAATATGAAGTAACAAGCATGGCCATGAACGATACACAATGGATCCATGTCAAGGTATATCATATCCATGAAGAGATACATAGTGGAGATATGTCTCAAAATAAATAATAGAGGATATATGGGACCAAGAGAATGAAAAAGATAATCATATGCAAGTATAATGTCTGTGAGATGGCACCATATGATTCAAGAAGGAACACAAAAGAGGTGGTGCTCGTACTTCACCCAAAGTATTCACAACGATCCATCATGGTACAAGTCTACACTATGTGAATAGAAGAGTCAATGTCGAACACAGTGAGACATCATTTGATTACTGTTATTGATGTATACCATTAACAAATGTGATACACCCCACCTATAATAATGATGGGAGTCAAGGTACCATGGTACTATCTAACAAGTGTGAATGAATGAGTTGGTGTTAAACACCTGGTAGAGACTATCAAACAGGGGACATTGATGTATTCCCATTGTCAATAGTGAGGGAACTTTCCCCTAATGACTGCAATCCCCAAGGTACCAAACATATCTCTAGATCCATCTCCCAGAGAAATATGTGTCGAAGTCGATGGGAGGGAACCTGCTGGAAGGAAGGAATTAAGGAATTCTCCATCATCTAGCATGAGGGGTGGTGGAAAGCCAAATATTTGGAAGATATCGAATGAAGATATTGATACTTGTGATGATGAGACTTGACTTGGAAAGGCCAACTTGCAAGGTTAAAGGATAACTATAGAATGGTCGACACTGGTTGGAAACTTTTCGTTGAACATAAGCACGACACATTATGTTACCTGGGTAGCATGACTCATAAAATGGGATACATTTGTGACATAAGAGGCATCAACAAACGCTCCATATAGTTGGAAGAATAACCAACTGGGGGACAAAAAACTCAAAGAAAGAAAAGGTCTCCTAAATCCATACTAAACCCAAAATGATGAGACACAAACTCAAGATTGTGCTTTGTTCAAGACTGCTTCCAACAAAAGAGATAGATTTTTTCCCATTATTTTTGGTTTTTTAATTATTTTTTTCTTTTTCATGTTAGAGAAGCATGAAAACAGAATAAAATATTTCTTATAGTATAGTGGAGGAAATGAGTGTCACAGGAAAGAAAACTAGTTCCAGAGCGCAAGGAACATACTTATTCTCAATGTAAGGAAGCATGTGAAAAATAAGGACACTCGGGGTATGTTCCCTCTAGGGTTAAGGTATCGAGTTGCAGAGGCATAAAATGAAAGGATGGGAGACAATAGGAATGCATAGGCAAGTGGTTCAACAAGAGCATGTTGACACTAGAATTAGGCATAAAAGTGAAAGAAATCAATATGTAGATGCAGTTATGACTCAACTTTGGAAAGTAATCTTCCCATAATGGTATTTTTCATAAATTTAGTCTCCAGGGCCCAAAAAAGAATAAAATCATACCAAGGAGAACTCTTCTGGTCACTGGGGCCAGAGTATTATTTTTTCGTACACAGTCTAGTCGGTCTGGAAAAGGGTTAAACTTATACCGAAAGGACATCTCTTCAAAATATTTTTAACAAGTGCGACAAAGACAAGATCACTCGACTACCATTTCAATTTTAAGGAGTTAGAAAAGTTATTTACAATGGACTCCCTCTTACTTTTTCATAAATTTACTCCCCTGAGCCCGAAAAATTATAAAACATAAGTTAGGAGAAATATTCTAGCCTGTAGACTAGATTATTCCTTTTTCGTAAGTAGTCTTGTCCAATCTGAAAAAGGGTTAAACTTACATTGGAAAAACGTTCCTTCAAATCTATTTAATGGGTGTACAAGGAACAATGTCACCCGACAATCTTTTCAATTTTAAGGAGTCTGAAAAGAGCTTAAATATGGACTCCATAATGCTTGTTCCTTCAGTTCCATTTAACGAGTGTACAAGGAACAACGTCATTTGGAAATATTTTCAATTTTATGGAGTCTGAAAATAGCTTAACTATGGACTCTGTAAGATACGGGTCCCATGGGAAAAAGGGATAGAATGAGAGAGAGTAAGAAGTATGAAGTTTAAACGCAAACTCATGGAAGGACTAAAACAAGACCCCCAAGCCTAAAGACAAACTTGCAGCATGAGTGCCAAAAAAAAAAAAGATTCTATAATAGATCTCCCATGGAAGGTAGGATTCTACCATCAATCAAATGATGCTTTGAAGCAGAGAAAAATGTTTCATCGATCATTGATATGGTTGACCCTAGGTTTGAATGGTAAAGGTAACTGATAGTGCAAATTTTGAATGGAAATTCACCCTAACCTAAATTATAGTTAAGAACTCATTACCTATCCAGATTCTTGGAAAAAAACTCGTCTAATCAACGATAAGTGTACTGGATAAAAAGTGCTAAAAACATACAACAACGATGATAATGCTACAAAATTTGATCATTAGTTGAAAATTTTGAGAAAAATCAAGAAACCTTAGAAAGTCGGTTTTCAAAATTTTAATAAAATGTGTTATAATTACCCAATTACCCTTCTACTTTTACCATTTCACCCAAAAATTTACCAAGTTGACCAAAACCTTGGAGAGAAAAATCATGAAAAGAGCTTGGAGAAACTCCACCACTTTCCACCCACAACAAGTAAAACATCTTTGTCTTGCATTTCAATTCCTTATTTCTTCCATTTTTTCTAAGATTTGAGCTTAAAGTTATTTTTTTTAAATTCATAACTGCGCATTCGTGGGCTTCCTTAAGGAAACTCGTGGATGTACGCATATGGTGGAAAAACCAATCACATATATTTGTGAATTTTCTAAAGAAAAGGCACAGATGCGTAGAAAAGAATTTGAAAAATAAAAACTAACTCAAAACTCTTTGTAAAAATGACAGGATGTCCATCCTCTGGAGAGAACATGAACATGAGGAAGTAGATCGAGGGTGTTTGATCATGATGAGGCCAAGAAAGCCATGTTTTCTTGCATAATGTACAATTTTTTTCAAGTTCATGGCATGAGATCCCAAGGAGATTACTGAATATCCTCATTGGATACTCAAACACAGATACAGAGGAATTTATGCTTGTCGGACAGTTTTTAACCATCATGGTCGAAGATATTGACTTCATTACCAACTTATCGAGGAGAGGGGAAGTACCAAACTTCCAATCTGATGGAGGTGGTCGAAGCATCAATTATTGTATCCATGAGTATTGCATCACTGGAAACAAGAAGAGTGGATCGCAAGTGATAATTAAATGAATAACCAACTTGAGCCTCCGGGTCATTCTATTCACCTTGGTTCAGATCGTGGGATCCAAATATTTACACATGGCATCATGGGTACAAATGCATTATGGGGTTCAATTCTTAAGCCCTATGGTGTATGACTAGAGTACCACTAAGTTGAATAACATGAAGGCACAACTGATAGACTGAAAGCTTGGGAAATCCAAGAACTTCTTCTTCGGGAGTGTCAGGTGTACTTTATTGTTTTAGAGGGTACCCATGATGATGTCGCATACATGGATACGAGGACACTTGTGACCATGGATAGCCATGGTCACAAGTGTCCTCGTATCCGTGTATGCGACATCATCATGGGTACCCTCTAAAACAATAAAGTACACCTGACACTCCCGAAGAAGAAGTTCTTGTATTTCCCAAGATTTCAGTCTATCAGTTGTGCCTTCATGTTATTCAACTTAGTGGTACTCTAGTCATACACCGTAGGGATTAAGCATTGAACCCCATAATGCATTTGTACCCATGATGTCAAGTGTAAATATTTGTATCCCACGATCTGAACCAAGGTGAATAGAATGACTTGGAGGCTCAAGTTGGTTATTCATTTAATTAGCACTTGCGATCCAATCTTCTTGTTTCCAGTGATGCAATACTCATGGACCAAGATTATAGATCGTTTCGTAGGTGGACAAAAGTACAACCCTTTCGACGACAAATTATTTAGTTGGTGGAAGAGACAAAATCCCTTTATCAAGGATTACCCATATGCAGGTATCAAATTCACCAATGATCTGGATTTCATCATACCTGCTAGAGACGAGCTTCAAGACATATGTAACCTTTCACTTTTGTGTTATTTAATTTTTAGAAAATGTAGAAAATTATTTTTTTGTGAGATCCAAAATACTGACAAGTACTTTTTCTTCTATGCAGAAAGAGCACCCATGAGACTGACCAACATCCCATGATATAGTTGGAAAAGAAGAGAGGAGGCAATACTGAGTGACAATACAACCAGGAATTTGCATAGTGTGGGACAGAACTTTGAGGATCTCATGCACAATGTACCTATAGTGACTATTGATGACCTCCCCATCGGCATGCAGTGACATGTCATAGGAGTATCCATGCCATAGGTCCGACTGTTCCATCGTTTAGCCAATGCCATATGTTTTTATGATAGGGTTCACCAACCTTAGGCCTAGACATACTATGTGATCATAGCACAATTTTGTACTTGTATAAAATTATATGACTTTCGAGGGCTAGTAGGCCCTATACTTTTTACTTTGATGGATCTCATTTTGATATATATTATTTTTTTTGCATTATATACATTTTTTTTTTTTACTTTGCAAAATTATATATACATGTGTCTGTCTTTTCTTTGCTTTATTAATGATACGCATGCCAATATAACACATAATTAGCATAAACATTGGCTAACTCATTAGCTCTCCTACGAACATGTTCGTAATTAATCAACTCAAAATAAAGTTCCAAAAGATGTACCCTGAGGAAAAACCACAATAACACCGGATCTCAAAATCGATAAACACCATTTAACTGTGAAACTACCAATTGTGAGTCCATGAACACTTTAAGGTGATAAATACCATAAGACAATTCATCTCGTAAAAGATCAATGACAACACTATATTCAGAAACATTGTTGGTAGTTGCTCCGAGATATGCACCTCCAACGAACACTAACTTCCTAGAAGGATAATAAATCACTATAGTAGCGGATGCTAGGTGTTGATTATGGTGACTGGCACCATCAACGAATCCGAAGTAAATAAACGACTCCTCGGGAATCTACAACACAACAAAAGTAAATTGATTACTATTGCATCAAAAAAGACCAAAATGTAAGAAAAGTTACGTAAAATATAGACACTAAAAATACAAGAGATCTAATGTTCAACCCTCAGGGCTAAGCATAGTACTTCTTCAAGTAGAGCCCATTTTTGGGCTCTAATAGTATATTTCCTTCAAAATTAGTGATCTTGTAGGATCCTTTTTCTAAAACTCGTTTCACGACATACAGTCCAAACCACATAGCGTTGAAATTTCCTTCCCCCAAGACATCCTTGTCTTGGTTGTAGACCAACACAAGATATCCTTAGGAGAACACTCTGGGATGGATAGAATTTTCATACTGGGACTTGACTCGTTTCTTATGCGCTCCGTTCACTAAATTTTCATCTCATCTTTGCTCATCAAGATGTTCAAGATAAACTAGGCACTCTTCAAGATGGTTCATGTTTGAAAGGAGCTCGACTGTTATTTTAAGTGAAGAAACTTCGCATTCAATAGGAAAAATGGCTTCCACTTCATGTACGAGTTGGAAAGGTGAGAAACTAGTAGCAGTTTTAACTGAGGTTCGGTAAGCCCACAAGGTTGGGTAAAGCATCAAGTTCCAATTGGTGCAGGATGAATTCACTGTTCTTTTTAAAATCGTTTTTAATGATTTGTTCATGGATTTAACATAACCATTATCCTAGGGATAGTAAGGAGACAAATGTTCCTGGCTAAAACCTAGTTTCGATGTTAGTTATGACATCATTCGGTTCTGAAAGTGACTTCCATGGTCAGTGGAAATATCTCTCAGAACCCAAAACCTAGCGATGAACTGATTGAAAATGAAGAGTGTTGTTGTATCTCCATCATTAGAAAAATTCGACATAGCCTCGACCCACTTAGTGAAGTAGTCAATGAATATGATAATATAACAATTCCCCCTAGCCGAACCTAGGTGTCATGTCATAAAATAAACCCCCCACTTAGTTAAGGTGCCAACAATGGTGATAGGAAACATAGGAGCAGGATGTGCATGCATTTTCTTAGTGAAAATTTGGCATGGATGACACGTTTTGACTGCTTCAAAGAAATCTTTGAAAATTGTGGGCCAAAATTAACTTGCACACAATTTTTTTTGGGTTGTTTCCAACCCAGATAAGTGACCACCACATGCTCCACTATGGCAGTTGTTTAAAAAAACCTTCACTTCTTCAAGAATTAAGAAATGCCTAAGGATAGACTCCAGTCCTTGCTGATACAAAGTGTCAGAGACATTGAGATAGTTCTTATCCATATGGAAGATATGTCATCTCTCGTCTCTTGAGAAGTTTGGAGGGAACTTCAGAGTTTGGAGATATATAAGGATATCCACATACCATGAATCAGACGAAGAGATGAGGAAAATGTGTGCATCCGGAAATGAGTCGACCATTTCTCTTTCATCTTTCTCTACTGAAAACTATGACATAACTTATAAAAGACTAAAGACTTATTATACTTCCCACCAATAATTCTCCTCGTTAAAACATATTGAAATGGATTTACTGTGGTGATGACAATTTTATTCTATAATAGCATGTAATTCCAGAGTCACTGGATAGCATGAAAAGTTTCCAAATCTAATTTCTCCACATGCGAATACTTAAGTTCAAGACCCATGATATAACAACTCAATTAATAGATGATTTGATGTTAGAGATCATCATCCTCCTGAACTAAAACCATGCTAATCGAAGACTTTGTTGCTTCCAAATACAACAAATAGTATCGATTGTAATTCGGGGGACTCAAAAATGGATTCGAAACCAACTCCTTCTTCAAAGCATCAAAAGAACATTGTACGACTTTGTACCAATAGAATGGGACCCCTTTCTTTAAAAGGTGCATAAATCCCTTTGTTATGTTATCATAGTTCAGAAGAAAATGTCTAAGGAAATTTTCCTTTCCTTGTAGGCTTTGAATTTGTCTGATAGTGCGCGGGGGAGGAAACTAATTGATTTTCTCAACCTTCAAAGGTTCAACCATGATCCCTTTTGTCAAAACTATGAATCCTAAAATATGACCAGAGGTCACACAAAAAATGCACTAGTGTGGATTCAATCGAATCCTATAGAAACGATATCGTTCTAAAACTAAGCAGAGGTGTAAGAGATGTTAGGCCCTCTTTCACGAGTGAGCCATGAGATCATCTAAGTATGCCTCCACTATGTTCTTCAAATCATGAAAGGAAAACATCATGGCTCGCTAGAATGTCGCACCATTGTTTTTAAGACCAAATGACATCTTCCTGTAAGTGTAAGTACCCCAAGGACATATAAATGTCATCTTGTGTTTTTCTTTTGAATGAATTTCAATTTGGATGTATCTATAAAAACCATCCATAAATGAGAAAATATTAATCCCCTTACTTATCCAATATATGATCAATAAATGGTGTGGGGAAGTTGTCTTTAGGACATGCCTTATTCAGGTCCCTAAAATCCATGAAAACACGGATTGTGCCCTGCTTCTTATCGATGGGAACAGGGTTGGAGACCCACTCTGTAAGAGGAAATGGGTAGATAAAGCCTCCATTGAGCAGTTTCTCAACTTCTGCCTTTATTTTCGCTTCTTTTCTTGGGTTCACAGGTCTCAACTTATGACGATCTGGTTTAACATTCTCATAGGTTCAAATCTCATGTTGAACTATTCAAGGATAAATTCCAAGGATTTCCTTGTAATACCATATGAAAATATCTCGAAACTCCTTAAAGAGTGTTGCATATTGAGTGATCTCATCTTGTGATAATTCCTCTCCGATAAAGACTTTCTTGACAACTTCAAGATTTCTAGAAATGTTAATTGGGATCATTTCTGATATGTTAGCCATGTTTCCCTCGGCATATATGCCATGTATAGCCAAAGGATTTACCACTCCATCAACACTCTCATACATGACTGATTTGAACTCTCCCCTATGAATTATGTTGAGTTCTAGAAGGAAAAATGATCTATGATGTAAATCCTCCCATGGCCTTTCCTCTTCGACCATCACCTCAATAATATCTTCGTCTGAAGGCAATATGGTATATAAACAACATTGAGATCTTGAATAGACTTGAGCCCAAATAGGCTCAGGAAAGAGATCATCCTCCTCAGTGACCGAAGGAGTTTGATATGGGTCTACTTTGGCCGATTGAATGGCTTGATAAGCTAGTTCAACAGTAGGAAAAGGTTCAGCTATCCTGGTGTGAACTCGACCTTTGACCATAATAGATGGTGAGGGAAGGTTCCATGGGTTATGTATATATGTTGTCCTAAAAGAAGAGACCTTAATAACTGGAGTATCTCAAATGTACGAAATCGGTGCAGGGATATCAAAATATCCCATTATAGATGGGTACATCCCACAACTGATGCTCTCAATGGATGCCTGAGAGTTTTCAATACAAGGGACAATAGAACTAGTATTTTCTTCCACAACAGAAAGGTTGGATGTTTCTTGATAGATAGTAACAATCCTTCCCTCACAAGGAAAGCATATAATCCAAAAAATTGTTGAGATGGAAATTGTCATGGAATAATTCCATATTCTTCCTAACAAAAGATTATAGTCGAGTGACGTGTTGACTACTTCAACTTAAAAACAAACATAATTCCCCCCAAGCATAACTGGACACAAAGGAATCAGACTATGTTGTTGAAACAAACTTCCATCGAAAGCATTCAAGAGTGTAGGGGAAGGGGTAAGTTCAAGAGAACTGATATCTTTCCAACATGATAAAGAAATCATGCACGTGGAAGCTCCTTCATCAACGACGTTCCTATTTACAAAGAGATTGTTTCAAATAACCCCTATATAAAATGCCACGTGATATGGAAGGTGTGGTCACACACCAATAACATCAAACTTCATAACGAGCTAACTAGTAGAGCCTGCAACTCCTATGGAAGATAACAACGCAGTACACTACGAAGGGGAACTTTGGAGAACCTCCAAAGAGGACATAGCACAAGGAATCAGAACCAAGTATTCCAAAACTAAATAATTTGGAGCGGCTCGTGCATTAGGGTTATGCGTCATCATTTTGTAAATTCCCTTCGGTATGCATGGTGCTACTTCGTTCTCGGGCCTCTCTATGTGGATAGGAGCCTGATATTATGAATTTTTCTTCCATTTCTCCATCGACTCAAGGTTATCATAGTTATGATTTCTCATTGACAAGTCTACATATTCTTTTATCTTTGAGGAGTTAATATTGTTTACAACTCTGTTATATCTGTCAGAGGGGGGAGTACTCGAAGTGTCACCTTATAGGTTGAAGTTGGAAGTGTTGGCTTGCAAGTTCCACCCTTGCGAAAAAGGGTTTTGCAACACGACAATTTTTTTTCGTTGGTTCAACTTGATAATCCATTGGGCTTCTTCCATTCGCAGGAATTGGTGAGTAAGGTGATCATCGCCACAAATATTACAAGGAAATTTCACTTTCCTCTTCTCATCTTTTTTCCCCTCAACATTTTTATCTGACTTATTATTATTACCCCCACCACCTTTCTTACATTTTACTTTTTGATTATATCCAGGTTGTTGAGGACCCTTCGAAGTCTTCATTTGCATCAAATGTACATTGGAATACTAGGTGACAGGGGGTCATCGAGCCAGTGGCTGGACCAGCCACAGGTTGCTGAATAGTAAGTTTCTGCATCTGGCTAGTGGCCAGGTATATGGATTTTGTTTGAGAAGAACCCACTATGCCATTCGCATGTGGGTTGGTATTTGGATTTTCCAAGTTGAGATTTGAACTTGGTGAATTTGTAATAATGTCATAGAACATGCCTAACTGAGAGTATATAAGGTCTAATTGTTGCGCTCTAAAAATCGTACGTTCTTCTGAAAACACTATCGACGTTGTGATGTATTTTGAAATATACCAGAGTAAGGATTTGAAGAACCATTCGAGGAGGAACTATGGTGGGAATGTATTCTTAATCAGGCTTCTCTGTCTCCTCCATTCTTAAATGTGGTTGAAAATGTGCATGGCGTTGTCCTGTTCAAAGTTATCCAACAATTTTGTCATGACATTGTACCAGATAGCGATTTGGGAGTGGTTTAAGAAAACCATATCTAAGTCACCAAACGTCAATTACTTCCCCCTCTCAAGTTCAATATACCATTTGGTAGTGCCTCCAGTGAGATTATGCTAGAATGGACATAATCTGATTGAATTGTTGTTTAACGAGTTGGACGAGCACCACAAGTAAATGTCGTCACGTGGTCCCGTGGGTCATTGCCTCTTTTCCCCTTAAACTTTGGGATTTATGAAGGTAATTTAGTTGGGACCATGGACCAAATTAGGTCATGACAAATAATATCATTCATCAACTTGGACAGATATGGAAAATTAAATTTTTCCAGAAATGGTAACCTAGGCTGCATCATCGACTGATGAGCAATGTGAAAAGAAGGGCCTAGATTATAACTAGCACCAGGTTTACAGAAAGAGTTTGCTATAGAACTAGAGCTCAAGATGAATCATTTTGGTCCCTATTTAAATGGAGGAAAACCTCCACCTATATGGTTCCTAAGAGGAAAATTAGGATTACCTTCAGCGGACCCCCCATGGAAAGGAATAAATCCTGGCATGTGAGTGGACTGATCGAGAAAGGGGTTTCCCCCTTGTGACATCCCTTGGAATGGATTCCCTTGTCCTTGGAGAGGATTTTTCCCCAAAGGCACCCTTTGTGAAGAAATATGTCCTTTCAAGGGGATATACTAACCTTGGAAGCGGTTTCCAGCTACCGACACAACAAACAGGGTAAAAGGGTTTCTCTTGCACCCACCATAAAGTGTGAACATGGTCAAATTTGAAAACATACTAGCAAATTGGGATCCGCTATCCATGGAAGCACCCCAACCCCATGTGGGTTTACAGCTGGAAAATGGAACAATTCCACTTCCCATGAATGGAGATGATGGAGGAATGTGACCTTTACCCCAAGAAAAGGCATAGTAAGGAGCTTGAATGCTCCCCACACCAACATTTGATAACTAGGTCATTAGCTGAGAAATCACCAATCGTTAAACATTCCCATTGATGCCATTCTGTAAGAGAAATAATTTGTTGTTGACATGAAAGATGTTGTTTCACTTGAAACTCAAGTGGGGCTGAAAACTGAAGAGGCAACGCTACTGCTTGTCACAAAGATGGTGGATTGAACCACATTTTTCATATAATTCGACATACCAAGAGGAAATATCCCCCTGGTAATGATTTCTAAGGTGGTAGTTATAGGTGCTCCTGACCCTGACATTGATGAAGTTTCACCCATAATGACCCACCGAAGGAGGATACTATCAAAAAAGTCTTATCCTAGAGGAGGGAATTGTATGACTGTAAATGGGAAAGTCAAAGGTAATGGAGAATTAACATGTGGAGCGAATTCCTCAGCTCCAAGATCCTCAACAATTACCTCTCCTGGTTCATTGACTTATGGAGAGTTATGGTATATGATCTCAGACTGACCAACCAGTATGAAAGTCTCAGAATGATCGAGCTGACACCTTTGAGGAGGTGGGGGATAATTATTCCTAATCTCCTCCTCAGGTGGAGGGCCTTGAATTCTCCTTGATATTCAAGGCAGTAGGTTGGCCACTTTGAGGGGTTATCTCTTGGTTTCAATTGACTCTCCTGCCTAAGGTTGTACTACCTTCACCAAACAGACCACTAACAAATCAGATAAATTCTTCAGACCGAAAAAATAGAAAAGTAGGCTCGGGCCCTTCCGGATGAAGGCACGGGTTGATTAAGTCTTGTTGACCATCGAACGAAGGTATGAAAAGAATTTATATTTACCTCCATAGATCATCCTTATCTGGTGCAAGTACCCACGCTTCACGGGGAACCCTCCAACATTAATGAAGTGTGTGATACAAAATCTTCCCCAGTTACTATGACAAATGCCCACAATCAACTTGTGGTTTACCTATGAAGATAAAATAAGGTTACTAGCTTGTGGTCAGTGCCCAAGGGGTACAACCAATAGTCGGGATCAAAAGTATGGACAGGGTAGAAAATCCTAAATCCTCAAAAGAAATACCTCTTAGAGAGGTATGGGTACAATCGAAACCCCCAATACACAATCTCTCCACTACGTTCAGCCCAGCTTTGGAGGGGAATCTCCTCAACTGTTCCTTACGTGACCTCGTGTTTAACTATTGTGTTAGCGGAGCTTCCGGACTAACCTATATGAAAAACTGGGTTCTACACTCCCTATCTCATACACTTATGTTTTTTTAGCAGCCTTGAAGAAATTTACTCTCTAATCTATGCCAAGGCCCTAGCCTAAACTTGTTTATTTAACCTATAAAAATGAAAGTATCTAATAAATTTTAGTTATGCATTCATTTTAGTAGGTTGGTTTTACTCAAAGAAAGGGGTGCATGTGAAACTTTAGTGATGTTTTATACCGGCTCCAAAATAAATGCAATATAAAAACACACACTTAGTTTCTTCAAGTGAAAAAGGATGCATCAATGCTTACACAACAAAATCTTTTTCTTTTTTGGATGAAAACAAGAGTTTAAGTGAAAGATTTAGAAAACCTCAAGATGCAAATGCATGCTAGGATTCAAAACTTGTACTACTAAATTCTTTTCATTTTTAAATAAAAAAACGTTACCATTACCAAAATATAACTACCTGAATGATAAGTAACTACTTCTTTTCTTGCAAATGAAAGAAAAGGGTTCAAGAAATGAGCAGTAAACAAACATGTATATATTTTTTTTAAATTTTCGTTTACAAAAGAAAAATAAGCATATGAATGCAAACATTTTTTTTCTTTTTGAAACAAGGAAGAAAGCAGGAAAAAAGACAGAAATCATTCAACCAAGATGACACCGAAACAATTAGTGAATCTGGAGATACAGACTAACAAGGTTGTTCTTTCAATCTACCTAACAAACCTTATACTAAACAGTCAAAACAAAAATTTTAATATTTTCTGTATATCAATCATTTAGAACCTAGAGACACCAAACATAGACTCTGGATAGTCCCAGTGACTGATCAAACCAAGCATTAAACCCAGAAAAGGAAGAGAAATTTAAAAAAAACTTCAACTTCACACAGGTTCGCGATTGTTACTAGATAAAATCGTGGATATCCCCGGGCTGTAGAGATGCAACTCGTGGATGTACACGGGCTACAGTGATGCAACGTGTGGATGGAAAGGTCAGTTCAGAAAATAAATAAAAAAAAGACACTTAGAAATAGAGGGCTTCGAGACTAAGAAACAGGTCCGTTGAGGATAAAAGACTCTTAAAAAGACTCAAATACTAACAACAAAAGACAACACAAGAAAGAAATACACCTCAACCAAACTAACCCAACTAGGACTATCCCCAGTGGAGTCACCAATTCTGATTAAGGTATTTTTCCCTTGTGATTGTGGGTCATAATCACAATAGAGAAAGACCAAGTGAAATAGATAATTGTCTCCCCACAATGATAAACACACAAAAATCAAAGAAAATAACTACTTTATTTAGGAGAAGATATGGATAGAGAGGAGAACATAAGGTGCACCTTATTCTCTCATTTGATGTCGATCCTCGCTCTAATTCACCGAAGAACCCCTAATCTTCCGCTGGAATTAACCTGCAAGACATATACAAATATAGGGCTACAATGAAAGTAGTTATACAATTATAAACATGTGCATATAATATGTTAGATGTTAAGTAAGCATGCAGATAAATTTAAAATGAAGACAAATTTGGGGGAAAACAAGATCTTTTATTACTAACAAGTAGGAATGGTAAGTTACAACCTTGTCCAACCTAAGGCACCATCTTGAAGTCAACTATCTGGGTTCCTCTAGGAATCTTCAAACATAAACTCAACCGATAAATAATTCTCTCAGTGACTGACATAGGGATAAGGAGACAACCTATAGTGATATAAAGGAGGAAGAAGCACTAGAAAAGGAGTTTCCATATTAAAGGGGATGTTTCTAAGAGAATATGGGGAAGGGAGACTTGCTAGATGATGGCAGTATAACTTTTCACCAAGGGATTTGTCCCCATATTATCCCTCAATGATTGTTTTATATCTTCCCAAGGAGGTTTCAGGAGTTGTATTCCATTGAGTATGGGCTAGGGTCATTGGGAAACAAGCCCAACCAAATATCCCACCCGAAAACACAAAATTATTTTATTTTTCACCAAACATGAGGTCATCTGCAGGTTGCAATGAGAAAAGGTTTGGATGTCCATGTGTTGTACTAGGGAAACCCGTGGATATGATCTTAAAGAATGATTTTTAGATGATTTTGGAGGTGAATTTTAGGGAAAATTATAGCAAGCATTGGAAAAGGGTTAGGCCATGGCACAAAATCATAAGTGTGGCATTTTGTGCTATAACATTTTCCCCATTGTTTCTGTCATTTTTGGCTCCTTCGGAGTTGGCTATCCTTGAGAGCTATTTCTGAAAAAATGGTGCCTTGGTCCCCTTCTTCCTCTTCTCTATCTTCCCTTTCTTCTTGTCTTCCCAATATTTTTGGAAGGTTGGTCTTCCTCTATTCTAATCATAGAGGAATTTGTCTCTTGTTATGGTTTACTCCAGTGTATTGGGATAATTATATTCTATATTATCACTAATAAATTATGGCATCCCACTTAGGTACCTTTGAATATTAACCTGATCATCCTTGATGAAAGAAACCTATTTCAACATCTCTAAGAATATCCTTTCATACTCATCTATGGTCATACTCCCCATATTGAGTTTAGATAAATCCTTCATTTTCTTATCATAGTAACATTAGGTTAAGTATATTTTGAAAATACCTTTTGAGCTCCCTCCAAGTAACCTTATTCTCATCAATATGTTGCACCTGCACAGACTGATCCCAACACATTGATGCTTTTCCCTTGATCTGGTAGATGGAAATTCTCCCTTCTTCATTTGTAGAGTAATTATGAAACTGGAAGTTCTTCCTCATTCCCAAAATCTACGTCTCTGCATAATCATCCTTCTTGTGGTCACCATCAAAGGTAGGAGGCTTGATATTATTAATTTCTCCCTGTAGCTCATCTACTGTAGTCCTCCTCTTATTCTTTTTCATGGGAGATGGACTTGAACTCTTGTGTGATCCCTTAAATGAATGCTTTGCTGAGTGGCAGTGATTCCTATCAACACTTATTGTTTCTCTTCTTTTATCATGAGACCTGTGACTCTTTAACTTGCTTGACTCTGACTCCTTATCCATTTTCTTCTCTATTATGTGCACATCAACTTGATATTGAAGCAATCATGTTTCTCCTTTTCTTTCATAATCCTATCATTATCATATTTATATCTTTGGACATCTTTTTGTAGACACTTTATGGTCTCTACTAGGCTCATTCTCTCCTCCTTCCCTTCACTATGCCCATTGGATTCTATACCCTCATTACCCATATTGACATACAACCCTCTGGCTTCATATTCATGGTTGTAGGTTCTCTATGCATGTTCCATGCTTCTGATCTGTATGTTGATATTTTTCTAGTCTAATTATTGTTAACTCTGCAAAATGTGTAGGCAATAGGATTTGTCAGACAGATTAATTTAACAAATTCATGAAAACTATGCACAATTTGGTCCATAAATGCATCATAGTCCTTTCTTCTAGTTTCTTGTGATTTTTTTAACCTAATTAAAGTTTCTAGGGTAATAATTGGACTTCTTTGTCCAATACCTTTCTAATGACTACATCCTTTCTTAGGTTTGATTTTTTAGTAGGTAGTTATGGTCATTGGAATATTACCCATTTATTTCTTTTGTTCACCCTTCACCCAGGTGCAATTTTTAACTGTACTCATGCATATTTTCACCTGGTCCTTTGGATTCTTGATAGGATCCCAATTGGGTTCCTTCATAATAATATTTTGGACAATATTTCCAATTTTCACCTTCATCTGAGCTTCAATATGCTAGTTATAGTCGACCGAGGTTTGAGGTGAAATTATATTTTCAACCCTAAATGCTACAAGTGTCTTCTATGTCCTCTTGTGCATTTTTAGGTGCTAATATTTGAATCTAACTCCATAGTTGTCTTTTGTGGCTCAAGATATTTTTGTTAATTGGGTCTCAAATTTACCCTCCACTCTTTGGCATGTAACTTCCTCATAATAGCTTTGTTTGAAGAATGGTTTACACCATTATAAATATCTCTTTGAGATTTATCATTTGAGTTGCAAAAAATGTATGTGGTTAGTACAACACTTACAAAATTGAAACCTAAAACTCCTAAAAACATTGTTTAGGCATTCAAAAATGTTGCGCAAGATTATGAACTTCAAAATGAAAACAAAATTTGCATAAAATCAATATATTTTTGTCATGATAGACCGCAAAATCAACTTCACACACACTCATTCTGAATTATTCACCCTTATTCATCACATGCAAATGCTATACATGCAACACCAAAATGTGGCGCATGCACTACGCTCCCATAATCAATGCACACAAATTTTACATTGTGCATACATATCTAGTACGTACAAATGTTTATGCCACACACTATTATCCAGTGTGTGCGACTTATGCACCGTGCACCAACATCTAGTGTGCGCAACATTCGCACTGCGAAGCAACATCTAGTGTAAACGACTTCTGCACTATGCACCCGCATTGAGTGCATGTGACTGTTTCACCATGCACCAACATCTAGTACGTGCGACTTCCATACTACACACCAACATCTAGTGCACATAGTTTTTATACCACGCATCAATATTTAGCAAACATAACTTTTATACCATGCACCAGTATTCAATGCAAACAACCATTATGTTGTGCACCATATTCAATGCACACAAATTATGTATTGTGCACCCATATCCAGTGTGCAAAACTTTTTGTGTCACACACCAATATGATTCCACTCTTAGCAACATGAAAATTCAACATGCATGTACTGCACACCAACACTATGTGTGTGCCAAAAGAACTACTCCATGCAACACCAATCTGTAATTTTCCCACTCATGCATCATTATTTTCTGTGCATTACCAGATCTACATCTCACAACATCGGATTTTAGGGAACACACCAGCACAATCTTATTTTGTGTGCATTACCAACTCCGCATCACCAGATTTTAGTGTGCACACCTGATCAATATTTTTTTTTTGCATTACCATCTCTGCACCACGTAGTGCCATATTTTAGTGTGCACACCTTCTCAATCTTATTTTTTGCACATCACCACTACTTAACGAATGCAAATCCTTTCTTTTCTTAGCTGATATTTCCATATTTTTTATTCGCAACCATTGTGATCACCATGGAAATGCATAAATATCCTGTCTAAGATATATTAAATTTCCTTGAAATCGAAAGGACCCCTCCTCCTAGAATTCAACTCCTCCATTTTGAAGTTTCCATAATTCCATTACAAAAATTGGGGTTTTTTTTTCCCAATTTCACTGAATTTTGTTATGGGTTCCATGGTCGCACCGTAGATTCTAAATATGGCCACCTACAAGCCCAAATTTTCCCCAATTAAAAACCAATAATGATTATCTTAATTCCTAGTCTCTCTTTCATCAAATTACCTGTGAAATTTCTTAATTTCATTGCAATATTTTTCCCCAAACATATTGCACACATCCATTGAAAAATCATTTTCATGTGAATTTTTGCTTCAACACTTTGTTAACTCAGCCCATGTAGGATCAGTGTTGAAACTAGAGCTTGGGAAAATAATTCCCAACACTTCTCTCACATAGAGAGAATGCTCACATGCATGCCAACCCGCTTCTTCAATAACACATGGGCATGTCATCCCACTTCTTCAACAACACACGATCCTGACAACCTACCTGTTAAACAACATAAAATCCTCCCAAAGTACAAGTTATGTGATGGAAACAAGGTTTAGGTACATAGTAGAGGAGTGATTGTTTGGATGATGAGGGAATGAGTGAAAAATCCCCCCAAAATACACTAAGGCCCAACAATATATTTGCATGGTTATAACTAGACACTTTTCACCTTAAGAACTAGCTTAGATCCACTTGGTAACTTGTTCCCATCCCTTAGGAACTTAGGATATATATGTGTGTCTATATATATCCCATAAATTATACTTTTGGAAATATTATTTAATTATTCCCTTCGGCTTATCCCCTCTTCATAAAATCTTACCCCCCTTTCCCTTCCTAGTGGAGTTTAGCCTCTTGTCTCTTTTCTTTTGATTGGTATGCAACAATGATATGTTTTGATTAATATATTAGTGTGATTACATTTTAAAAATATAGGCACATTGGCCTTTTAGAATCATGGGTATCGAACCTAATAACCACATAGGCACTCCGGCCTCAAAATACATATATACAAAGGCTCTCTATCCCCAAACTAATATGTCTACAAAACCCATTTTGATTCTCACTTCAAGGAAATCGTTGCGCACTTACTCAGGTGTGCGCAAAACTATATGGGAACACACTCCTCCCTTGGTGTGCACGCACAATACTGAAGCCAAAACTAGTGTGCAAACAACTCAACAACCTATTTGTGCATTTACATTTACATTTACAGTTGGGGTTCGAACTAGGGGTATTACACAAAATTCTTCAGTGGCTACCAAAAATTGGTGCAATTTTGAATATGAAACATCATGAATTCACATTCACAACACTTCTATAACCTATTAATAGGCTTGAAAATTAACCTATAATGTATACAAATACCATTAGCTCAACATCTTGGATGGTTATATCATTTATCCCCAATTTTAATTATCATTCTATCAAATACATATCTTTAAAAATACATTTTTTTTCCATTAAGACCTTTTGTCAAACACTTCATGTACAAGCCATAATTTCTTCATGTACAGTGTAGTTTTGATCCATACAAACCCATTTCTATAACCAATAGCTCTAATATCACACTATAGTGTCCCCACCCATCACTCCAAACCATGAGGTGGATAGCTATGAATAGAGATCTCAAATTCCATCTCTCATAGGCAATTTCCCCCATAATACTAAAAAAGAGAACCTCCCCAGAAGAACTAGAATGAAAGAAAATGCATGTAGAATAAAAATAAAATGATGTAGTGAAATAATGTAGCATGTATTCTCCAAATTTCATGACAACCATATTACCATGAACATAATTACATAAATCAACAATAATTTTTCATATTCATAAACAATTAAAGGACACTTATTGCTTAATAGAAATTGGTCCAAGAAATTGGTCGTGTAAGAAAACTTTTCCATCCAAACATAGGAATAGTATGTAGATACCACCCCCTAGCCTGGCTATGAGATCAACAAGGCAAAGGAACCAATATACATGATTCTATATTTTTTATCCCAACCCATATAATCTCATGCTCAACCAATATACTCATTACAAATCATTATAGGCATCTAATTCAATATTCATCAACTAAGGAAATATCTTCCCCTACCCCACACAACACAAGGAATATATTCTCTTTATCTACTCCACAATCCCTAAGAGACATTCTTCCCTCTAGCACTCTTCAGTGTGGATTGAAAGATACAAATCTAATGTATTATTTCTAAGAATTGCTTGCAAAATCAATACTTGGCTCTCAAGCATTCAAAGAGTAGATAATGAATAATGGATGATGAATGCATATCTTGCACCACCTCTAAGCTCATCTACAAATAATTATATTCCATCCCAAGTCTAAACTTTTCCTCTTCATGGTGTTTATTTTGGTTAATTTCTAGATTGGTAGAAGGTTGGTAATGGGTAATTGGGCATGAACTACCTAGAGAGTGCATGTGAGAGTGATCTTCACAATGCTAGATTCAATGGAAATGAGAGAATTGGTGGAATGTGTTATATTTTCCTTATTTACAGAGAACTAGAGTTACTTTTGTTTTTTTACTTTATTACCATTAACACATATATATCCAATACTGAGCAACAATAGCATAAACAAGAGACAAAAACAACACAAGAGATTTATCCTGGGAAAACCCCAAATGGGGGAAAAACCCAACCTTTCTCAGATAGATTACATTCACAAATCAAGTCCAAAAAAATAAACCCTAGATCAAGTCTAGCACAACCAGAAACACCACCACAGCTACAACAACAACACTATACCAATACAACACACCTCATCAAGGAGTAGCGCACAAGAGAGAGATATGAAAAGATTGAACAAGAAGAAACTAAGTCATTGTAGTAGCTGTGTCACCTTCTCCAAACTTGCGCCTTGATTTTGTGTAGTTGAGAGAGTGTGAGTGACTAAACAAATTAGCCAAAACATCCTCTATTTATAGTCTTCCTTGCCACTAGACTAGGACAAATTATTCTCTGCAAAGCTACCACTTCATTATTATAATTCTTCTGGGATGACTTCTCTTATAGGGTGTTTCAACATCTGTCCAATGGATCTCTTGCTTCCAGAATATTCTTTTCATCTAAGAAAGGTCATATAGGAGGGAAATATCCTCCCATAACTACCAAAACATTAACATAATGATCGCTAACATGACATCTAACTAGGGAAATATAGGACTCTTACACATTTCATGATGATTGTAGTCATATTATGCTTACATAGTTATGCAAAAAGATTTTCCCTACCAACTTCTTACATGAAATCGATGATTGGTCAATAAGTGAAAGGTGGATGGCTTATTTTAAGGAACATGGTAGAATTTTTTTTTTCTAAGGTTGACACTTGGCAATAAAGGATTTATTTTCACATAACATCCCTTCTTCTTCCCTTCTAGTGGAATCATATTCACTCTCATGCTTTTTGTAGCCATCCTGGGCCATTATATATATATATATATATAGTGGTCCAAGATAAATATTACAACATGAGTATTTAAATAACTTGAGCTCACCATGGCAAGCCTACCACATAATCCATATACATATATGTACACAATATATGCTTAGCCATTCACTAGTCAACGTTTTGGAAATGTATTGATAGCTAAATTGATACACCATTATGTTTTATGTGATATGCCTATTGATATATATATTTTATTTTTCTATATGAATGGTGTATTTAAAATCCTTTTAATTTTCTATAGATACTTACATTTCCAATGGAATGTCTTATTTGTTGGAAGATTGGTTGTTGTCATTGATGTCAACCCTAGTCATTGGTTTTGGACCGCAAGATTGATTAAGGTATTTGGACATGAAGGAAAATTCACGTGTAGACTCAACACCCATGGATGGATATTATACATCATGTTGTTTCCGATGGTAGGTCACACGCCATGTGGATCCTCATGGTTGAGGAGAAATGATTTTTTGAAAATGACAAAGTGAATTGAAGAAGGAAGTACAAGTTGGCCCTGAAGATAATTAAAGAAAAGAATTACAAAATAAGAAAGTGTCAAGTCGGCCCTAATGTTAAAAGGAAGTGACATAAAGGGTATAAATACATATCAGTATACATTCATTTTACACACACAAGTCGAATTTCAGAGGAAATCTGAAGTAAAGAAGGATGGATTTCAAGGGAGGATGGAATCTTTTGGTGATGTGTTCTAAGTTATGTTATTTACAGGTCATCTTACCATTTTCACTATAATTTTTTTTCTAGAACGATTCATATGGTGAAATTGATATGGTAATGAGAAGACATATCTAGGTACCCGTGGTAAAAATTTCATCTCTTATTCGCTATAATTTTGGAGATACACTCTGTGGAAGATAGGGTTTTTACTAGTCCTGAAGCTAGTCATAAACAAGTGTTCTAGGTAAAACAGTCATAACGTCTTCATAGAGAATCCAAATGAAGTGAGACCAATTTCATTGGAAAGAGTACAGGATATAGTTTCTTGTGTGTGAGTTTCATAATTTTATGTTAAATATTGAGTGCAGTGCATTCTGTACAAGTTCTCTCTCTTGAATAAACTAGAATTGAATAAGGTCTACCATTCTCTCTATAACTTATTTTTGGAGAGGATTCAAGGAGTGAAAAATGGAGTTTCAGAGAATAAATTGAGTAAAATTATATATAGGATCAGATTATTCCAAGAATTGAAGAATTTCAGAATTTGAAGAAGTATCAGGAAGCATTATGAAGTTCTATGTGATGGTTGGTTGATGGTGATGATTTAATGTAAAGTTTTATTATCTCTCATATATTCTTGGGTGGAAGGAAGGGGAAAGGATGGAGAGGTCAACCCTCTCTTGATATTGGAGGATTGTATCTTCCTCTTGGAGTTTTATCCCTCCCTTTATATTTGGAAGTTGGAGCTACCTTTGGAAGTCATTACTTCCCTTGAACAATAACTATTGATTATTTCTCATATATTGTGCATGGTGTATTGTGGTGTATTAGTGTAACTCTTATGCTATTGTTCAGTTCTCATTGGATATAATTGAATGGTTTAAGTATAAGTTGATTTTTTTTTTAAATTGTACTTGAAACTGATTCACCCCCCTAACAGTATCAACAATGGGTATCAAATCAGGTTACCTTCAGTACAGGTTAACTACTGGAAGGAAGATCCTAAGCAGAAATGGAAGACAACATTCCAAATGGGATTCCACCATTTGATGGAAGCAATTTTAGAATGTAAACTTACTTGAAAGATCTTGGGGTAGATGTTTGGTTCAAAGTTGCTTCAGGATACAATTATTTGAAGAAACCAAAGACTGCACCTTAGAAGGAAGCAAAAACGAACAACAAATTGGCAATAGATACCATCCTGGATGGATTGAAATATTCAATGAAATCCAAGGTGGGATCATGTGCATTAAAAAAAGAGATTTGGGACAAGCTATAAGACCTTTATGCAAGGGAAGAAGCTGAATAAGAAGAATATGTTGAAGCAAATTACAACAATCTCAAATTTCAAAGAAGCAAATAGAGGTCAGTTCTTTTGATTTAATTGTGAAGGAGTAGGACATGTTGAATTTGAATGTCCTCATCCAAGGATTGAAATAGATGACACCGAAGAAGAAAACTCCAATGAAGAAGAAGAAAATCATGAAGCAGAAATGATTCAACAAGAAGATGAGAATCTTAAAAAATTGAAGCATGTTGAGATTGAAAATAGCAAGCTCAAAGACATGCATAGAAAACTAAGAAGTGAATTGGGTAGTTTTGAAAAGGTAGTTGTAAGCTTGAAGAAACAATTAGAAGACTTTGAGAAACTAAGAGAAGAAACCATTTCCTTGAAAACTCTACGCAAAGAAGAAAAAAGAATAGGAGAAGTAAAGAATGTCTAAATGATGAAGAAAGAAGAAGATTGTGAGAAACTTGAACAAGAAGTTGTCTCATTGAGGAAGAGCTTAAGAAACTCTCAATTGCCAAAAGACTTAACACATCTTGGATGCATGGGTGAAACTTGTTATAACCCTAATTTGCACCAGACATGCATACCTGGCATTAGGCCATCTCACTTGACATTTTTTCCAAGCCACTACTGAACAATTCTTCTAAAAACCATCCTTATGAAGCCATACATGCCCTGTACCACTGCTTCATGCATGTATACACTAGCTGACCCACTACAACCCACGTATACTGACAAAAGAAAAATAAAATAGAAAGGTGCAGATAAAATACAGTTTTCTAGGTAATTGCCTAAACCATTTGACCACCCATAGTCGGTCACTCAACCAGATAACTACCCTCTTCTAGCCTATAAAATAAGAGGTAGGGGTCCCATTTGAAGAGAGAAAATAATAGCAAAGAAACTCTGCCCTTTTTTGTATTCCCCTTTCCCCAATCGTTTGCGGCCATTTTGTGATGAGAAGCATATGTGGAAGCAGTTGGTGCACAGTTGAAGAGGAGCCCAGGACCAGATTCGAGGAGCAATGGTCAATCTCACCATTGTAAGTTACTTTTGTGAGGTTAATAAGAAATAAGTACTTTTCCCATCCCGCCATATGAGGTGTTCAAATATTCATTTTTTTTATTATATTTTATTAGAACTTCTAACCCACTAATTCATATATAAGATGCATGTTTGGAGTTCTTTGTTTTTCTGTTAATGAATGCAGGTTGACTTTGGGAGGAAACTTGCAGTAAAGGAGATAATGAATGCAAAAGGATCGAAACCAAATGAGGAAGTTCAAGGTAGACTTATCGGATCTTTTTATCCTTGTGTTTTATGCTTGAATGTGGGGTGTATGCTAGGATGATAGTAAAAAGTAGGAGACTTTAAAGGGTCATTTTTGCATGCATTATAGAACCCGTAGTGCTAGTCCGTAGGGGGTTTTCCCACCAACAGCAGAACTGGCGACCATACTGGGGAGGATCTCTAGGGTTTTTGGGGATACTTTTTGGCTGTTTGAAATTGATTTGATGACCTTTTTTCTGAGTTTCTGCAAGAGTCTAAGTTTGTAGGGATTCTGGTCTTCCATATCAGTACTCCCTGCTTTGCTTGCTAGACTACTTTTTCATTTGGGGGGGAACCCACCGAGGTATACGCAGCCTATACAAGGCCTACACGCGTATATACGTGCCCTACCTTTAGATATCCCACGTACATACGTTGGTTGCTGAAGTGTCAGTAGCATGCCTGAGTTCAGAAAATCTTTTTGTTACGAGAGGTAGTCATCCTCTTCCCTGTCAGAAGTGATCCTTCTCAGGGGCTTTCTTGATCAAGTCTTGTTCTCTGTTGTTGCAGTTTGTAGTTTAAGTATAACCTCATATTATCTTTTCTTTATTGAAGCTTCCTTGCATTTTCTTTATAAAAGTAAGTTCTTGTGTCTTTAAGGGATTCTGGTTTTCAATACCAGTTCTCCCTGCCTATGCTTGACTGCTTGTTTTTCATTTTTTTGAGGAGTTGCAGAGGTGCACATGGCCTATAGTGGGCCTGCACGTGTGCATACGCGCCCTACCCTTGGACAACCCACCTACATACACTTGTTGTTTAAGTCTCAGTAGTGTGTCTGTTGAGATTTTGTTTTTTTTAGAAGAGACAATCATCCTCTTCCCTTTCAGGAGTCACACCTCTCAGGGGTTTTCTTAATCTAGCCCTCATCTCTGTCATAGCAGTTAGTAGCCTAGGTTTGAATTCAGTGTAGCTTCATTTTTCTTCGAAATATTTCTTGTTTTTCTTTATTAGGTTTTTGGATGAGATTGTGAGTCTATTCTGATCTTCCTTCTTTGGTTTTGTTAGTGAATCCCCGTGGTCTACGATGGGCTAGGAGTCATTTCTTGGTCTTTTCTTGTCTTTATTTTTTTTTTTTTTTTCTTCAGAAAAGAAGAAAAGAATACAGTTTCAAACTTTCTTGTTTTGGAAGCATAATTTTTTTTTTTTATATAGATTTCACTTTCTTTGCTTGGTCAAGTAGTTGGTTGTTTGCATTAGCAATCAGGAAAAAAAATGCCTTCATAAGTTCTTGGATGATTGAATTAGGACAATAAGTAGCTCGTAGTCGAGCGAAATCTTGTTTTGAGTTTTCTGATAAAAGATCTTAGAAAATAAAAGGTAGTTTGAAAAGTTGGTTAAAGAGTTTAAATGTGCAAATCTGAATTTGTGAAGAGGAAGTAGTTTGTTTTCAGTTCCATTATATGCTCTTCTCTTTCGTCTCTTAAAAACATCATTGGTTTCATTTTCGTTCTCTTTGACTTAAGACAACCACTAAAATTAATGATTAATTAAAATCAACTATACTTTATGATTGTAGGGTCCATCAACTAGTCTAGGCTAGAGCCTTGATTTAGGATTGGAGAGGAAACTCTTCAAGGCTACAAAAACAATCATAAGAGTTTGTGCTAGGGAGTGCTAAAAATTCTAGTATCGTGAAATTTATCCAGGACCCCCCTCTAACATAAGGGATAAACATGAGCTCGCATGAAGAAAGGTAGCGGAGATAACCCCTCCAAAGTCGGGCGAAGCGTAGTGGGGAACGCATATAGAGGCATTATATTGGGATTTCGTTGATCGCATTTGCCACGAAGCTTTGTGGGTCTTGAATCCGTTCGAGGTCCTAAGTTGTCTTCCGAAACACTTGCTTTCGATACCATTGATAGTTTTCAGGCTTGATACCCTGCTCATTGCGGTCCACCCAACTGTCGACTGTACCTGCCTAGTGATTGTTCGTGTGTCGGCAACCTAGTTTCCTTTATTTAAGGGACTTACATAGGTGATTACGGGGGTATACCGTGGTAACTAGGATAGACATCGAGCCACGCTTTGCAGATTATACCCGAAGACTACTTTCGTATTTGAGTTGCACTTGCACCAGTAAGTTGCTCTAGTGTTGGTCGGTGTAACTGTTCTTCCAACTAGCTAGTGATATGCTTGTCTTATATCATAGGGACTTTTTCTAGTGTGTGATGGTTCTTGAACGTTAATAGAAATCCATAGTGTTTCATTGATATTCTCACACCGTGGAGGATCAGGAGCTCCGCCAGTCACGAAGGCTTCTTGGCCGGCCATCGATCAATCTGGAGCCACCCCCGCCACTGCTAAGGTGAAGGCTAGACCAGCAAGGGTCTTTTGAGGTGACTAGGTCACATGAAACTATGCCCAACCCATCTCCGAGAGAAGAACATTTGATTCCAGAGGAACCAACTATTTTAGACCTTGGAGTAGAATCTCTTGGTCTGTACTAACCTCCGAACACTAATATATCGATTCCCATCATTGTACATGTTTATCCTTACGAGCGCATGATAGTATCACAAGAAGCGATGGAAGAAAATGTTGCGATTTCTTTAGGGAATACTCATATTTCCTCTACGACTGTCACTACAGGGGGTGTTACACCTCCTAACCAACCGTCGTCGGTCTGGGCCACTATGGTCCTGACTGCATCTACCTCAAGCAATGTTCTAATTCTGTCTATGGCAGCGATCACTGCTCCATTTACCTAGAATGTGACAGGCCCTCCATTCTCATACAGGATGTCTGGCTTCGGTACAAGCCCTGTACTCTCCTACTCCACTCTACAGACTTTAGATCTCAGGGAAGGGATCTCCAACACTCCTCTACAAGGATCCATGGGGGGCACTTCATTTTCCTATAACACTTTCCCTTATGGAGGGGGTCATATACCTCTTTTGTCCCCTTTGCTCGGCGATGCTCACCAACATTCCGTTGGGTCGAACGTAAATTTTAGTTTGTTTGGAGCAGGTAGTCAAGGACTTCCTTCTTATAATATAACATGCCAGTTGGTTCAACACCATTCTCTTTGTTCGGTGCGTTTGGTAACAATGCTTTCTTGTCAATTTCCTTCTCAGCCGCGGCAAACCCCAGTTATGGACAACAAAATGCTGTGCAGGGTCTTATTCCTACACAGAGGGAAAACTTAGGAATTCCTTCCTCACAAGGACCATGGAATCCATGGCAAGGATCAGTTCCCTTGTCAGGGATGTTGATAAGGGGTAACCCCTTCCATAGCCAATGGAACCCCGGGCAAGGCTCAACACCTATGCTTAGTGGATCGACAGGGGGCAACCCTTCCCAAAATCCTTGGAATGCGACGCAAGCCCAACCCTTCATGTCTTATTATGGGATTCAGTTGATGACATATCAACAAGTGAAAAATCCATACGTTGGTCAAGGCCATGGTTATTACCAGAACCCTGGCCAGCAACCTAAATTTTCCTGGCAACCTAGTGCTAGCCAAACTCCAGGCCCCTTTTTCCCTGGTCACAATCAACAGCCCAAACTATTGTTTCAGGAAAATCTGCACTTGCCATAATTGACAAGGTTATTGAATGACCCCATCTGTCACGATTCGTGTTGGCCTCCTATGCTGACCAAGTTTCCTTTGAACATCCCAAAGTTCGAGGCCAAGCCTAATGAAGATCCAAGCGATCATGTTACTACCTTCCATCTTTGGTGCTCGTCCAATTCATTGAAAGATGACTCTGTCCAGTTGCGTTTGTTTCAACACACTCTCATCGGGAGTGTTGTGAAATGGTACATTGCGCTTGACCACTCAAGATGCTCTTCCTTCGACGAATTGGCAATGGATTTATTAAACCATTTCCAATTACCTGTGAGATATGATGCCGACACCGAATTGATGGCTAACTTTGAGCAGACCAAGGCAGACCATATCTCTGATCACATCCGAGAATGGAGACGCGTGGAAGAGTTTGATAAAAGTGCCAGTGCCACCAACATTCATGCTGGAGTGGTTCCTTAAGTCTTTGGTACCCCAGTTATCCAAAGACGTCGCAATGTCAGGAGTGTTTTTTGAAGAAGATGCAATAATGAGAGCTCAACAACTAGAGATGATTTACTCTCTGGTTTGCTTGATGAAATTTTTCCAGATGCATCGTGGTCAATACTTGACAAAACCAAAAAGAGAGATGGACCACATGCTAATGGTATTGTTGGTTCAACACAAACAAAGCCCGTTGAACATCTGTCAAAACAATTGCAACAATTGTCGATACAACAGAAAGCGTCCAGCCAGACCACTAGTCTGGCTGCTCCCCCTACCCAAACGTCGGATGTACATAGTGTGCAATCGATGAACCCAAAATCCACCCAACAGCCTGAAGGAAAGAAGAAACAACGAAAGAAGGGTAAGGGGGATAAGAAACCTACCGATAATGTTGGTAGGGGCAACACTGAAAAGAAGAAGTCAAAGTATCCATGTAACCTATGCACAGAAGACCAACCGACTCACCAGTGCCCTCGGCTCATGGAGGCCCAAACTTTATTGGCGCAGGAACAAACTGTTGTGTTAACAAACCCATTTCAACATGGGCAGAATTTATATCAAGCCTCTCCGAGCAAGGACAGGGGCAGTCAAGGACCCCCTCCGTCATCGAGTAATTCTTCATCCGCGAATTTGTATATGATGAAAGGTGATGCCTATATATCGACTAGAGTGCACGATTATAGAATGCCAAACACCTCTTAGAAGACTAAAGAAGCCGAAAAACCACCTCTTCCTCTCCAGATCGAGAAGATGTTGGGTGAAACAATGACATGCATCCCAAAAGGTGCACTCAAGAAAGCTTCTCACAATCCAAATGCAAGGGCTTCCCAGAACTACTCTGTGGTGGAGGATTTTTCTCAAACCCCTTGTGCGATGTATCTTTGGAGGTCCTCCAGAGTTTCCCTTCCTAGAGAAAGGCTTTGTTAGCCACCCTAGGATCTACTGAGACTTGTAATCTAGGTACGATCATGCTTGATACGACTGAATTAAAACCTCATCTCCCTTACCATGTGGCGTTTAAGATAGTAGTGGCTTACACCATGAAAAATTTTACCTAGAAAATTTTCTGCACAGTGGTTCATGAGGGTGCCTCGACATGCTTCATGTTGTTAGCATGTTGGAATGCCATTAGCCAACCCATTTTGTCTCCGTCACTGAATCTTCTTACCAATTTCTATGGTCATTTGTTTCAACCACATGGTATCATCTCCTCTTTTCTCGTGCAGTTGGGGGGGGAGACCATGTGCGTAGAGGTTGAAGTGGTCGATGCATCTCTTGACTACAATCTCTTGTTAGGAAGGAGTTGGACCTATTCTATGCAAGAAGTGGTCGCTACAGTTTTCCAGGTCTTGTTGTTTCCACACGAGGGTCGGATAGTGACAATTGACCAGTTGTCTTTTTCCTGTCCTGACCCTTCATCGGGGGAATCCACGGTCCCGATGATTGATAACCCTCAACCCATAATAATCAACATAGGGGTTGGTTTGTGCCCACCTTTTATGGGTAATTTCGATTACCTGCCTCCTTTCGGTGATGTTAAGTTCATTTCAGACCATCCTAAGTTTGATATTTTTCAAGTCTTGTCGTTTCGTATGACCTACTTCAACTATCCATGGACTCTTCATTCCCCATCGGCCACGATGGAAGGGACAGGGCACCATGGTATGGCCATGCCCTTGTCCGTAGCAGAAGTTGTGTACTCAATAGTCCAACAAGCTTTCCCTGACCCTGATCCTACTCCTGCACAGGAGTTAGATCTGATTCTTGAGCCTACTTGGGCTCAAGGTTCCCTTACCGATACTGATTCTTTAGACTTAGTATTTCCTTCATATGAAGAAATTACTGAAGGAATGACTAGTCCAGACATACCCTAGGATGATCTCCATCACAGATCTTATTTCCTCCCAGAGCTAATAAGAATTGAAACAGGAGAATTCACTTTGATTATGACTAGAGATAGGTCTTGTCCTATCAATCCCTTGGATACACACACTGTTTACAACATGGGTATTATGGAAACCATCGCTGAAATGATACCTATTGATATCTCCAGAACCCCTAGCGTTGTGGACAATATTCTTGTCGGAGCTGATTGTTCCCCCGAGGAGATTCGAATCTACACGGATTTATTTAAAGAATTCAAAGACGTTTTTGCCTGGTCTTATGAGGAAATTCCAGGCATAGATCTAAGAATCGTCGAACATGAAATCACAACTTATCCTAACGCTAAGCCGATCCAGCAGAAGCTTCGTCCAATCAATCCTAAGAAAGAAACAACTATTAATTATGAAGTAGATACACTTTTTAAATTAGGTTTTATCTACCTCGTCCATTTGACTCAATGGGTGTTAAATCCCATTCCGATCGACAAAAAATAGGCTACGATTCACGTATGTACAAACTTTTGTGATTTAAAGAAAGCCTATCCAAAGGATAATTTCCCCACACCATTTATTGACCAGATAGTCGATGAATGCATAGGTTTCAAGGCCTTTTCTTTCATGGATGGTTTTTCAGGATATAATCAAATACAGATCAAACTCAAAGACCAACACAAAACCGCTTTCATTTGTCCATGGGGTACATTCGCTTATCGGAATATGCCTTTTGGTATGAAAAATGTTGGAGATACCTTTCAGCGAGCCATGTCTTTTTCTTTCCACGATCTCAAACATATATTCAAGGCTTACCTTGATGATTTAGCATCACGATCTCGTAAGAGAGTTGATCATCCCACGCACCTCTGACTTATATTTGAGTGATGTTGCTACTACCGGATTCGCTTGAATACAAACAAATGTAGTTTTTGTGTGACGTCGGTTCGTCTGCTAGGTTTCATAGTTTTGAAAATAGGGATCATGGTCTATCCTCTCAAAGTTGAGGCAAGAGTTCAACTACCTCCTCTACACACAATCCTTCAACTTCAAAGTTTATAGGGAAAAGTGAACTTTTTACGGCGTTTCATCACAAACTATGCCGAGATTGCAAAGGTCTTTATGCATTTACTGAAGAAGGATGTTCCTTTTCATTGGGATGAAGCCTCTCAACTCTCTTTCGAAGCATTGAAATGTGCCCTCACGACTACCCCTCTTCTTCGGCCACCCAATTATAATAATGATTTCTTATTATACTTGGAGGTGATAGAGTCGACCATCGGTATGGTATTGGTTCAGGAGGATCATTTACTCTCCGAATATGTGATTTATTATTTGATTTGAGGCATGGTTGGATAGGAACTCAATTATTCCCACATTGAAAAGATTGCGTTGGCAACAGTTCATGTTGTGCAACGATTCTGTCATTACATATTGTTTCGCAAGACCACCGGCATTGTCGTTGTGAATCCATTTCAGTACGTGTTGACACGATGAGTAATTCGAGGAAAGATCAGTATATCGATGGTTTTCCTTCAGGATTTTGACTTAGATTTTGTTTCGGCGAAATCCAAAAAGTCACTGGCCTTTGCGGAACTCATTTTGGAACTTTCGGTCAAGTCAGGTGATGTTATGCCCAAAGAGTCGCTTATTAAAGGAAACATGTTTTTTATCACGTCTTCGGATCCCTAGTATGGAGATGCACTTGTCTATATCCATACTTTGAAGTTCCCTGCCTGTACTTCTCGTGATGAGCATTGTCGAATATGCCATTAGGCCAAGAACTATCTCATACTCAAAGACACTTTGTATCATCGAGGTGTATATTGCATCCTTCACCGATGTCTCACTTATGAAGAGGCATAAATTGTGCTTAATGATTTCCACACTAGAGCATGTGGTGGTCATTCATCTGGGTTGGAAACAACCCAAAAGATTCTATGAGCCAGTTACTTTTGGCCGACATTAATCAAAGATTGTATTGAATCGGTCAAGAAGTGCCACCAGTGTCAGATCTTCTCTCGGAAGATGAGGGCACACCCCGCTCCCATGTTTCCTGTCATTACCATTGGTCCCTTCACCAAGTGGGAAATTGATTACACTACATGCAACCCCTCTTCAGTAAGGGGGAACCGTTATATCATCGTAGCAGTAGACTACTTCACTAAGTGGGTCAAAGCTATGCCAACATTCAAAGATGACGGAGAGACCACAACTCTCTTTTTGTTTAACCAGATTATACCAAGGTTCGACGTCCCGAGAGAGATTGTCACTGACCATGGCAGTCACTTTCATAATAAAATGATGTTTGAGTTAACTTCAAATCTTGGGTTCAGGAAAGAACATTCATCACCCTACTACCCACAAGTGAATGGTCAGGTGGAAGCTGTAAATAAATCTCTTAAGACCATTCTACAATGAACGATCAGTTCGGCCAAATCAAATTGGCATTTGATGTTATACTCAACATTATGGGCCTACCGAACATCTGTTAAGACTATAACTGGTTTCTCACCTTTTCAACTCGTTTACGGGCTGGAAGCAGTTTTTCCCATAGAGTGCCAAATCTCGTCTCTAAAGTTGGTAGTACAGTTATTTCCAGACACTTCACCGCTTGAAGAGCGTTTATTATACCTCGAGCAGCTCAATGATCAACATTGTGATGTGGTCTTGGCTAACGAGGCTCACAGGCAAAAATTCAAGTCTCAATATGATCGGTCCGTTCGTACTCGAATTTTCTCTGAATATGACCTTGTCCTAGTATATGACCAAGATAAGGACCCCATGGGGGAAGGAAAGTTCAAACCCATGCGGTTCAGACCTTTCATTGTAAAAGAGGTTCTAAAGAAGGGCACTTATTGTCTAGTGGACTTTGAGGGAAATACTTTGGTGGAGCCTAGAAATGGGCTCTACCTCAAGAAGTATTAATTGTAGGTGGGTCGACTCGGGTGACTTCTTGTAACATATGTATAGTTCTTGTACATTTGTTTTTGTAGTTTTTTATCTTTTTATTTTTATGGACGTGTCATTTTTTATGTCATATTTTTCACTGTGGCATATGTCAGGTGAATCAGAGGTGTTCATTGGGTTCACAGACAGCTCTAGCCAGCACACTCGGAGGCTTGCTTCCACAGCTTGGGTGATTTTCACACCTCAAGGCCAGTTGCTATCTTCAGGAGGTATATGTTTAGGTGACGCCACAAAGAATGTTTCTGAATACAACAAAGTCTTAGATTTTCTTTGTGACTCTTTGTTGCATGGTATCTCTTACCTCTGAGTCTACTTAGATGCTCATCTAGTTGTTTCTCTGTTAGTGACCTACAACGATAGGGGATCTGATGATTTAGAATCTATTTGTGGGTTTCGTGATGAAATTCCCGGTTTTCTAGCCTTTTATCTCCTCAAATAAATTAGTCAATTTCATTTTATTAGGTGTTAGGTTGTTATTAGAAAGAACATTTCTAAATTTTTAAGGCTCATTTTAAAGAGTTTTAAGCTTGTAATAAACTTTGGAAAACATTTGATTTAGTTTTTATTTCAAAAAACTCAAAATACAGGTTTCGGTGGCTAAGTGTATTTTCAAAAGGGTTTCTAAGCCACTGAAAGCCCTAGCTTTTGGTGGCTTAAACGAAAAACTCGGGGCTCTCCTAGCCACCAAAATCGCAGGGAGATCTGAAATGGTCAACTCATCTTAGTGAAATGTTATCATTGTATTTAGCCATCGAAAGGAAAGGGGAGTTGTCGAGTATGATTCGGTAAGAGGTGTTTTAAGAGTTATTATATTATGATTTGATCTACCTAACCCTAAACCCTCCGGATCCTACACCTATCATAGGAATTAGGATCTGATCTCGACGTATCTTGACTTGATCATTTCAACTTTTGTTTCATAAAATCACGTGGTATTTGTACCTCCTATCCTTCAAGGTTTGTCGAATGATCATTCCCATTTCTAATCCTAACTACCCTCTCACATCCCTCAAAATCAGGTCTCGCCTTAATCACATTTCCCTGTTTCTTGCCTCTGTCATAGCTAAGTGAAAACCTCCCTAATTCTACACTGAGTGGTCTCCCTCCAAGCCTAAATTCCCAATTGTAGGTACAGGAGCATTCCAGTAAATGAAGAGAGGAGCACCAATGTTGAGGAAGGAGCTTGATGATATTGGTTACCTTGAATCACACCCAGAGGTATGTCATCTCTTCAAGGACGCAAGTTGTTATGAATTTTGTAAAAAGGTGCAGAGCTCTCATCACCAGGTGGAAGATGATTTTTCTCTCTCATTTGATGGCATAAAGGCAGTCATTGGCAAAGATGAGTTCCTGGTGGATGAAACTCTCATAGCAGAGGTGACAGAGTTGCCAAGGACTGGAGAAAACTAGTTCAAGACCACTATTACAAAGGAGGTTGAATTTAGGTCTTATTTGAAACCAGAGCATAAGTGTTTGATATGGAAGAAAGACATTCCTATGTCTTTTCTGGAGGAGAAGTGGCAGCACCTGTTGAAGTCAATTCTTGTTTACATAACCTGTGAGGGTAGATATAATAGGGTAATGATTTATCATTTCAAATTGATAAATCACTTTACCAGGAGGAGCCCCTTGAACCTACCTTATTGCCTCCACAAAATTTTAACTCAGATGGCTCATCAGGTCAAGGCTAAACCAAGAAAGGTTGCAGGAAAATTATCCCATCATGGTTTGATTAAGCTCTTGATTTGTGAGCTAGTGCAGAGAAGGAACAAGGATTGGGGCCATTTCTTATTTTGGAATGAGTTTCAGACTGATTTACAGCTAGAGGATAAAAAGGGGTATTCTTTAATGAAGTCTTCCACTCCCAGAAGTGGAAAGAGAAAGAGGAGAGCCATCTCTCCAGTCACAATTGATCAGTTTTCTCCATCTTCTAATCCTAAAAAAGCTAAGAAGAAACTAGATTTTAGCAAGGATGCAGAGAAGGAAGAAGAACCTCCAGTGGATAAGAATATCCTCAATCTCCCCTATATAGACTCTGAGGATGAAGAAGACCAGGTTGCAATAGATCAAGAATTATCCCTAGCAGAGGATCCAGTTACAACAAGGTATGAAGATCTTCCCTCACCTACACCAAAGGAGGATCAAGTCCAACAAATTGCAAAGGCCTCATCTAGCAAGTCAAAGCAGTCTAGATCTCAGAAGATTAAGAATATTAAAGAGAAAATAACACAATAGGAAGTATTAGAGAAGGTGATAAAGACCCAATATGAGACTTTATCAAAGAATTTCATAGAAACCAATGCATCCTTGGAAAGATTGGCACTTGAAAATGTTACAGAAAAGAAAAAGAAGAAGAAAATCATAAAGGACTATAACAGTCTATGGAGAGTAGCTATGCATTTGAAGAAAAAGGTTAGGTCATTGAGGTTGCAATCCATGCCTTCAAGACTTGAGCCTCAAGCACTTGTTGATCTTGAAACCCTAGAAAATGAAACCATCCATTTGAATGATCCAGAGACAGCTAACAATCCTACAACCATTCCAGAACTTGCTCAAGATGTAGAGGCTTCAGAAGATCATCCCTAAGGTGTTTAAAAGCTAAGACAATAAGTATTTCGCAATTTTGTTAATTTTCACTAACATAGAACTTTCGGTGGCTTAGGCGAACATTTCAACTATTCATTAGCCAACGAAAGAAAAGCTTTCAATGGCTAGCAAGCTCGGATTTTGCCTCTCTCAGCCACCAAAAGAATCGACAGGGAAGAGAGGCACTATTTTTGCACAGATCCAAGTTTTTCTCAACCATACACCTCGAGGATGGTTTGTAATGATGGATAATAAATAAGGGCATCATTTTTGGGTTTATGTTCCAGTTTTCAAGGCGCCTAGCAAGGTGGAAAGGTTAAATTGGTTACCTATTTTTGGGCAAAAAACTGTTTTTGTGCCAAAAGTGGCAATTTCGACTTATCCCACATCACATGAAGATCCATCAGCCTTCGAAGGATTACTACACCTGTCAAATACTTGGAAGGATATGAAGACCATCAAAGATAAGGACTGGACCTATTTTATAGGATCCTTTCCTATTTTCTTGTGTCAGTTGTTGGTTTTCTGTTTTAAGTAAATTTGATCTAGTATTGCAGGATCTGGATATCTGATGTAAGGGATATAAAGACAAAAATTTTTGAGGAACCAAGGGTTGGAATTGTGATGATTAAAATGCAAAAATGCTCATAGGCTGTAAATGACTTTATGAAGGAATACAAAGGCACTATATTTCCAAATTCTTGTGTTGTGTTTTAGTGGTGAAGTTTTCTCTGATGTAACTCATTATTTTCTATGTCACATGATTTTATTTTTGTATTGTCTACTAAAAGATAATGTGTAGAATTTTTTATTGACACCCTCTGCTGGCTCAAAAAAATATCTATGTTTTCTTCCAAGTTTGAAATGAAAAATTCAGATATACTCTACTCTACATTTGAAATATTTTTTAGTTTATTCTTATTTTTCATTTTATAAGCTCAAAGGATCCATTAGCATGATTATCCTGCCTGGTCATATTTTGTATTAGTTATTCATTTATCATAGTATTTAACTTTGACTCCATTTTTCCCAATGGTCATTTTCCATGTCTCAACCAAACCAATTCAAAATCCATAAACAAACCCATGTTCTGCATAACTAGCCTAATATATTATTTCCAACAAATCTATATCAAACAGAGAGATCCCTCTCTGAGTCTTGGAGGGATAGATCCTTGACTCAAAGTGGTTTTCATGTTTCCTTTGTGACTGCCTCCACGGCCTTGGGAAAATTACAGAGTGCTAACAGTCTCAATTAAATGGATTTTACCACGTTTATGATCCTACCCTACACCGACGATTCCTTAGGGTACGTCTCTTAGAACGAAGCTTTGATTACATTACGTATATCCATGTTCCTAGGAGATTGAATCAAGTCACATATACTCTAGCTAATCATATATTAGGTTGGCAAATTGCACACATGTAATAAAAATCACACACATGCACATGTAAATACATTTGTAAATAAATGCAATCCATAAAACAAAAAAAGATGTAAAAACTCTTATATATATTGCAAAGTATCAGAGTACATAGGTGGGCGTGAGCACCTCAAAAAATATGTGTCCAGTAAAGAGTCATGGGGCTTATGTGCTCAAATATATACAAAAGGTGCCCTCGGCACATAAGAAGTCTAGCCTAACTAAGGGCGGGGCATGTTGGCCTTGCCATAGTGAACAATGGCCTTGGCCAAACGTCGAAAAACATGGACCCAGGTCTGTGGTACCCCGACAACGTGAGTCTGCATGGACGATGGGAGATCCTCGATCTCCTCCATAGGAACTGCATGAGTAAGAGCAGTGAGGTTCTGCTCCACCTGCCTCAAAACTCTCTCAGCCTCTCTAGCTGGAGGTCCCCCTGCTGTTGTTGGTCCACCGGCTGCGGATGGTCCTGCCTCTGGTCGAATATGCCACCTAGTCCTTGTGAAGTATATTGGACGCACCAGCCCCACATCTGCACATAATGGATACATATGTGTCAGATACTCTGGTATACAAAAACATGATATGTATAAAAAGAAAAACATAAAAAATAAATAACTTTGAAAACAAAAAACAAACTTACCCATCTCTCCTCTTTCCTCTCCGGGAGGTACAGGCATGTCAGGATCTCTAGAATAGTTGATCCCGACATAGGGGTAGTCCTCTATGGCTGGAATCTATCGTGCCCACCAAGAAAAAAAATTGTCGTCGAAGGCCTCAATAGTCCTCCCCCCACCCTGTCTGGCAATAGCGTTTCCCATCTACATAACGTTGAGAGAGAGGGATCGTGCCCTCGTATCGTCTCTCTAGGGCCGAGAATTGGTACCCTCTCAAAGAAAAAGGAACACAAAATAGTCCCAAACCTAAAGTTTCTATGTCTCCGCATACGACACTCTATGAGTTGCCTCTTCATGCAGTCTAGTAAGGTGGTATTCCAGTTGAAAATGTGTGCATTTAAGCACTAAAACGCACAATTCATGTGCACCCAGGAATCCTGATGTAAAGATGCGGATCCAGTGATCTGCCCAATGAGCAAAAATATCGCTTTCAGTGATAGGTTAGAAATCTTGTTTATCGACACCTATGTGCCCACTTTGTTTATGCCAGCCTCGCAATGGAGTCCAATTAACTCCTCTATGTTGTGATGCCTATAGGGAAATGTGCAAAAGTTGATTGGTTCCCCTCTCCTTGAGAGGCCAGTCAGAAATTAGATATCTTCAGTCGTTGGAGTCAACGTTTGTCCCTCAAGCATGAATGCCTCTACATCCTGGTGTCAGTAATATACCAAGGCATTTAGTATCCTAGGTTGTGCCCGCATAAATGGACATTGGAAGAATTTCAACAAATCACATTGCGCCAATGCGGCGGTAGCATCAGGGTCCTCTCCGACCAAATTATCAATGTCCTCATGCTCCCTCTCCCTCCAATGAACATACATCCTGAATTTGACAAGTTCAGTGGGGGGGTTAACTCTTGCATCTTTTAAATTTTTCAACATGTTGGAGGGTATATGCAGGCTGTAGTATACACAGTCACGTATTCCCACGTGAAATATTTCCTCTTCATGTGGGCATACACTGGTTTTCATAGGACAACCCGTGTATACCTAGGGCCAACCATTTTAAAGGTCATCGCCCCACCAAAAAATAAAAAGAAATGCACAAACGACTAATTGAAATGCAAGAGGGGATAGTATGTACTTACTTGGTCCAAGCAAAAGTTTGTTTCGTCCACTGAATCTCCCGAAATCAACTCTTTTGACAAAGGGGTGTTTTTGGCTTTTTAGTCAATTTCTCAATTAACAATGGTAATAATGAGCTGCCAGCTTCTATTTATAGAATTTTTGGCTCCTTTTTGTCATTTTTTGGACCCCTTTGTCATTTTTTCTAACTTGAAAATCATGTAATATGGTTCAAGATTTTCTTATGGCATGTTATGATAAGTGTTTCTTTGGGTATTGGGAATTTTTTTGGAGATTTGGGTCATTTTTAAGGTCCTTTGGTAAAAAGTCATTTTTCCAACTTGTTGCAACTAAGTTAGGATCCCACCTCCACTTTCTGCATCTCGTTGTCTTTGTCTCTTTTCCATAGGATCAACCCCACTGAGTTGTGACACAGAACCATCATTGTTGCTTTACAAGTGTCGTAATTTAGTGGTAGAACCTCCCCCTTTCATGGATTCCCTAGGTAGATCCTAGTTGCATTTTTGGTATCCATTCCATCACTAAACGACTATAGGCTTGAGAGTCCTTATTAGTTTTTCTTCATTATGAGTATGAGCCTCATTTGCATGATTCATTATCACTCTTAACCTCACCCTCGGGACTCCCAAAAAAAAATGAGTCTTCTTTTAAGCCCTTTTCAGACCCTCTAAACATGAAAAGATTGTTGAGTGATCTTGTTGACCTTCATGCTCGCTAAACTGAAATTTGAAGGAACGTCTGCCCGACGGTAGTTTACGTCCCCTTTTTTCGGTCTGGATGGTCAATTGTACGAACAAAGGTATACTCTAGGAGCCTCAGTTCTCTAGAAGAGTATTCTCAGGTATAATTTTACCCCTTTTTTCGGGGCCGAGGGACTAAATTTACGAAAAAAGAACCCCCACGGAGTCCATAGTTAAGTTCTTTTCAGACTGCCTAAAATTGAAAAGATCATTGAGTGACCTTATTCCTTCACACTCGTTAAAATGGTCCAGAATAACATCTCATATGGAGTCCATAGTTAATATTTTTCTAGACTCCTTAAATATGAAAATTTTTCCAAGTGATCTTGTCTTTATCACACCCGTTAAAATGGTTTTGAATAGACGTATTTTCGGTGCTAGTTTACCCCTTTTTCAAACTGACTAGAATACCTTCAAAAAAGGTACCCCAGTGGAGTCTCCTTTTACGTTTTTTCAGACTCTCTAAAAACGAAAAACCACCGAGCTTACCTTCTTTGGGCTCGTTAAAATTACATCGAAGGACGTTATCATTGTGTCTTGTTAATTGCATTTGTATTCCTGCATCTTTGGCCTAATGTTGGCTCCATGTTTCCCTCAATTGAACCATTTGAAGCATACCTTATATGTAAGCCTTGTAGCACTTTTTTCCTCTATGTATTGACACCTTTACCCATGGAGGGATTTTCCCAAGTGTCCTTTTCCTACATATGTTTTCTTTCTCTAAACATTAGTGTGTTCCCTGTGCTTGGAACTATTATATTTTTGACACTCATTCCTCCTTTGTAATGTATCATTCTTTTATTCATTTTCAAGCTTCCCAAAAATTATTGAAAAAGACAAAAAAAAATCAAATATACCCCAAAAAGAGGAAGGGAAAAGTATTTTCTTTTTTGGCATCACAATGAGTGGCCCTTGGACAAAGCACATCCTTCCATTTGTTTATCAAGCTCTGGGATTTAATATGACATTAGGAAGTTGTTCTCGCTACATAGAGTTGTGTCCTCCTCCATTTGGTTATTCTTCCAAACATATGGAGAGTTTGTGTTGCCTCCTACATCGTGAACTTATGTCAATACCATGATGCTTGAGTCTCATCATTTGTCATGCTATTGTCCAAGGTAAGTTTTTACCAAGCTTGAGTCAGCCCTTCTACAGTTTGTCTCTTGACCTCATGCCCAACCATCCCTAAAGCCCAATCAAGTCTTTATTTGAAATCAGTGAAGTCCTTAGCCTAATCATCAAGATCCTCTAGTATATTCCCCGATGAGTCGTCGAAGACCTCTGGGTTGTGAAGTCATACACCCATATTACACTTCTACCTGAGTTATGAAGATTTTGAAGTTGTTGCTTGAGCTCTGAAGGCCTCATCTCTATCCATCATGCATCATTTTCTTATTGAAGATGGATACTCTACATGTATATTTGTTTGATTTCGAGATGTAGATCCACTGTGTATTGCTCACGGCGACACTTTATATAGTTATATGACATGGATCTATAGTGTATTTGATTGGAATCCATGATTTTATTTCATTCCGAGCATGGGTATGCCCGCCTTGGTGAGACAATTGTTATTTTGCAGATGGAACCTCCCGAACTCTGGTCCCTGGGCTCACTTGCTTTGTACGTTGGTGAATATTGGTAATGTATTTCGGCCATCATATTCTCTTTTGACCTCACACATTAGGGGGCATCTGTTATAACCCTAATTTGCACCAGACATGCATACCTGGAATCAAGCCATCTCACTTGCCATTTTTTCCAAGCCACTACTGAACAACTCTTCTAAAAACCATCCTTGTGAAGGCATATGCTCCCCGCACCACTACTGGACATGTGTATATGCTAGCTGACCCACTATAGCCCGCGTATACTGACAAAAGCACAAGAAATAGAAAGTTGCAGATGGAATACAGATTTTCGGGTAGTTGCCTAAACCGTTTGACCACCCATAGCCAGTCACTCAACCGGATAACTACCGTCTTCTAGCCTATAAAAGAAGATGTAGGGGTCCCATTTGAAGAGAGAAAATAATAGCAAAGAAACTCTGGCCTTTTTTGTATTCCCCTTGCCCCAATCTTTTGCAACCATTTTGTGATGAGAAGCATATGTGGAAGCGGTTGGTGCAAAGTTGAAGAGGATCCCAGGACCAAGTTCGAGGAGCAGTGGCTGATCTCACCATTGTAAGTTACTTTTGTGAGGTTAATAATAAAAAAGTACTTTTCCCCTCCTGCCATATGAGGTGTTCAAATATTCATTTTTTTTATTATATTTTATTAGAACTTATAACCCACTAATTCATATATAAGATGCATGTTTGGAGTTCTTTGTTTGTTTGTTAATGAATGCAAGTTGTCTTTGGGAGGAAACTTGTAGTCAAGGAGCTACCAAACGCAAAAGGATCGACACCAACCTAGGAAGTTCAAGGTAGAGTTACCAGATCCTTTTATCCTTGTGTTTTATTCTTGAATGTGGGGTTTATGCTAGGATGATAGTAAAAAGTAGGAAACTTTAAAGGGTCATTTCTACATGCATTATAGAACCCGTAGTGCACCATACAAAGAAGATGCAAATACCAACAAGAATGTTGAAGAAAGAGGTACACAGACAGTTGATGAGAAGTGCACCAAGATACCAAAAAGAAGGAATGATTACAAAAGAGATGAATATCCAAGAAGACCTCCTACCTTCAGGAATAAAAGAATCTTCAATCAGTATGAAGGAAACTACAGAAGAGTAGATCATGAACCCAGATGGACTACATCACAAAGAAGGTCACTTACTCCCCGGTATCAAAATTTCTTTCTTGGTCATTGTTATACTTGCAAAAATTTTGGACATGAGGAAATTAATTGTAGAATCAATGAAAGGAACAACTATGAAAGAAACATGAATGGTGTAAATAGAAGATATGGAAATAATCGCAGATTTGTCAACATAAGTTATAATTCATTTTCCCCATTGATGGACAAAAATATTTTATGATACAAATGTAATTATATTGGTCACAAAGCACGGGATTGAAGATATATGAATGAAGATGTCCCTGTGCCAACCATAGTATGGAGAAGGAAAGAGATTCCAAACAATGAATATTTTTGAATAGCATTGACCGCTGAAGAATGTAAAGAAGAAGATGAATGGTACATAGATAACAGATGTTCTTCACACATGACTGGGGATCAAGAAAAATTCATCAGCTTGAAGAGAAAGGGTGGAAATGTTGTGTTTGGAGATGACTCATCTGCCAAAATAATTGGAAAAGGTGTAGTAGATATTGGAAGAAAAAATGTGAAAGCAAAGAATGTCCTATTGGTTGAAGACTTGAAGCATAATCTACTCAGTGTTAGTAAAATGTGTGATCAAGGATATACTCTCACGTTTGACTCACAAAGATGAAAAATCAAAGAAGAAGGTTAAGGAAGATTGGTTGCAATTGCAACAAGAAGACCAAGTAACATATACGTCCTAAATTCATGAAAAATCTCCAAGGAAGAAAGAGACCATAAAAATGAAGACCATAAAAATGAAGTGTTATTAAGTGCTATATGTTCAGGGGGAGCAACCCCAAAGAAGAGAGTTACATTTTTCCATTAAATCCAGAGGGAGAAGCCCTACCCTTTGCCATTGATGTCAAAGGGGGAGAGAAATTTGCATCATGATGATAGGGGCAACATGAGTGTTTCCATCAATGATAAAGAGAGATATTGTTACAAGATTGGTTGTTGGCATTGATGTCAACCCTAGTCATTGGTTTTGGACCGCAAGATTGATGAAGGTATTTAGACATGAAGGATAGTGCACATGCAGACACAACACCCATGAATGGATAGTATAAATCATGTTGTTTCCGGTGGTAGGTGGAACGTCACGTGGATCCTCATGGTTGAGGATAAATGAATTTTTGAAGATGACAAAGTGATTTGAAGAAGGAAGTACAGGTCGACCCTGAAGATAATTAAAGAAAATAATTACAAAATAAGAAAGTGTCAAGTTGGCCCTGATGTTAAAAGGAAGTGACATAAAGGGTATAAATACATATCATTATACATTCATTTTACACACACAATTCAAATTTCAGAGGAAATATGAAGTAAATAACGCGGGATTTCAAGGGAGGATGAAGTCTTTTGGTGATGTGTTATAAGGTATGTTATTTACAGGTCATCTTACCATTTTCAATATAAATTTGTTTCTAGAACGATTCAGATGGTGAAATTGATATGGTATTGAGAAGACATATCTAGGTACCTGTGGTAAAAATTTCATCTCTTTATTCGCTACAATTTTGGAGATACACTCTGTGGAAGATAGGGTTTTTGACTAGTCCTGAAGCTAGTCATAAATAGGTGTTCCGGGTAAAATAGTCATAATGTCTAGGTAGAGAATCCAAATGAATTGAGACCAATTTCATTGGAAAGCGTACGATATTAAGTTTCTTGTGTGCGAGTTTCAGAATCGGATGTTAAATATTGAGCGCGAGGCATTCTATACAAGTTTGCTCTCCTGAATAAACTAGAATTGAATAAGTTCTACCATTCTCTCTATAACTTCTTTTTGAGGAGGATTCAAGGAGTGAAACTTAGAGGAGTTTCAGAGAATACATTGAGTAATATTATCTACAAGATCATAGTATTCCAAGAATTGAATAATCGTAGAAGTTGAAGAAGTATCAGGAAGCATTATCAAGTTCTATGTGATGGTTGGTTGATGGTGATGATTTAATGTAAAGTTTTATTATCTCTCATATATTGTTGGGTGGAAGGAAGGGAAAAAGATGGAGAGGTCAACCCTCTCTTGATATTGGAGGATTGTATCTTCACCTTGGAGTTTTATCCCTCCCTTTATATTTGGAAGATGGAGCTACCTTTGGAAGGCATTACTTCCCTTGAACAATAACTATTGATTATTTCTCATATATTGTGCATGGTGTATTGTGGTGTATTGGTGTAACTCTTATACTATTGTTCATTGCTCATTGGATATAATTGAATGGTTTAAGTATAATTTGAATTTTTTTTTAAATTGTACTTGAAACTGATTCACCCCCCTCTCAGTATCAACATTATTTTTCTTTCATATTATTCTCATAGTTCCTCAAATCATTGTATTAATATGCTAAATACTTTCTTATCCCGTTAAATCCATGGTCACATTGTCTTGTGAATTTTTATGTACCAAGAATTTAATTGAGGACCACCCTTTGATAAACGGATGAATCCATTTTCACTCCCAAGGCTAGGGGTTTTATAATTTGAATGACTACGCGCATTATTGACAATGATACTGCATCACCAATTACTTAAAAAGAAAGGTTTATATAGTCTTAAGTGAGCCTAATGGTTAAGAACATGTGTTTCCTCCTAGGAGGTCACATGTTCAAATATAGAGGGTGGTAGGGTATGTACACCTCCATAGACTTTAGCAATCAAATCGATGCATAGAGGGGATCCCTCGTCTGACAAAGAATGGGGTCTCATACGCCAATTTGGTGTTTGTCTTAGCCATGACCTTAAAATTAGATGATGATGATGATGACGACGATGATGATGATGACGACGACGATGATGATGATGATGACGATGATTATTATTATTATTAAATTCTACTAAAAATAATACAATTAGTTAGAAAACCATTTAAAGGATCATGATGTATTTGTTTAACATTACCACTTCTCTCTAAAATGGTTTTCTTGTTTTCTATGGGTTAATATCATTGTGGTATGTTTTGTGTCCTAGTTCTTTATGGTCTATTTAGAACACTGGTCCTTCTTTCCCCCTATCTTTTAGTCTTGACAAATTTCATTCTAGACCCTTGAATTGGCTTATGTGGAGAAGAAGGATCCCTATATTCAAATCCCTTGAGTTTTTCTCCATGCAATTCAGGTCAACCCTAAGCTAGTATCCCATAAGTCCTGGTTCTTTCTTTGGTTTTTTGTCAACATGGACTATAAAAAGGTGCATGAATTTAAAATAATATGGAGAAACCATGAGAAATCAATGTAATGAAATAGAATCTTGATATTCTCAATGACCTCCCAGGTAAATGAGAATGAGCATTAGTGCGCATCCCATACTACAAGATTCATGAGCTCTCTTATCCGACACAAGTCTATAACTCACAATCAACAATATCAAATTAGAGAATGTCTATAACTTCAGATCTGGATGAGTTAAAGAAACAAAACACTATATATTAAATTCTAAAGGAAATGGACGTTGAGAAACATAATTCTCTTACATCCAATCATGGATAGGAGGAAGCAATTATCTTCCATGTTTTCCAATAATTTCAAATATTTACTAAATTATTTGAATTCTTAAGAATCTTGGGAAAGTTGTGATTCCTGCTATAATCTTTGAAAAACTAATATGTAAACTTTGTTGCTTAGCCATGTGTTGTAGCTTTTATAATATTTCAATTAAAAAAAATAGTTATTTATCTAATTTTATTATATGTTTTTCTCATTCCCGTACAAATAATAACCATTATGCTTCCATCTAAGCTCGGACATAATTGAAATGAAAAAGTTTTATTTGCGTAAGTGGAAATAATGTTCAATATATAGGAATTTTTTTTTATAAATAATATAGTGAGTGGCCATAAAAATGTTAATTAATAATGAAAAATTATTATATATATATATATATGTGTGAGAGAGTGAATTTAAAATGATAAAATATTATTAGGTTGTTAATAAAAGTGTTTTCATCATAATTTTAAAGGGTTATTTCAATAATTATTATCAATGTTATTAGATATTTAGATACTTAATAAGTATTTAGTTAGTAGGTATCTAGTTTTTATTTTTATTTTGTTAGTTTGTCCGTGACTTGCGGGACTAACTTGTGGCTGCGAAACCGCGACTCAGGGGCATCTAAGTCGTCAAAATTACCTGGGGATCGCACCCGGCCTAAGCCACACCAACCCTTAACATGGTTGGATTTTTTGTCCCCGCAGGTTTCGAATCGGTGACTTTAACATCACGGAGCGTCAAAATCACCCGGGGATTGCACCCGGCTTGAGCCACACTAACCCTTAACATGGTTGGATTTTTTGTCCCAGCAGGTTTCGAACCAATGACTTTAACATCATGGAGTGCCTTAACAACACACTCCATCACCGACTGTCCTACACCTCGGGGACTTAAAATTTGAAGGACATGGGGGTGGGCTTTGATCCACTTATATGTGCACGGGTCCCAATACCATTTAATATAGTATTTCTGGGTGCAAACACACGTTCAACCACTACCTCAAGGTGCCCCCATGACTTCAAGTTAGGCCCTCATGAGAATTGAACCTTGCCCAATGGTAAAAGACTCCTTGCTTTCCACCATTAGATCCAACCCTTTTGAACAGTAAGTATCTAGTTTTAATCCCTTAAATTAAGTATATTATTCTTTATATTAAAGATGTTATTTAAGAATATGGAAAAACATTTCTTCAATTTACTCATAAATTAAATTAAAAAAAAAAACAAAAAAAAACTTATCTTTATTTTTAATTTTTATCACTTATTTTGATTTTTATTTCTAATTTTTTTTTCCCTTTCTTAACATAGATATTCTATATTGACAATCATATAAAATTGAATAGCGAATCATTTTCTTCTCAATAAGACACTTATACTTTTTAGATAAAAATATATAAGTTAAATATCTCACATCCTTCATCCTAAGTTAAATATCTCACATATATAATCTATATATACAAGTCTACTACTTATCCACGTATAAAAAATTTCTTCTAAAATTTTATTTTATTATATGTTTACATATTAAAAAAATTCCTTTGAATTTTTTTTTCTTAGAATGTGTATTTAGTCAAATATTTTTTTAATCAAATATTAAACAAGAAAGTGATATGACACATTATCAAAAGAGTCTAACTTATGACTAAGCCTCCACCACGATCTTCAACCTTCTATTACAATTTAATGGATAGATTACATGAGGAAATTCAATTTTCTCTTCACGTAAAACAAATATGTCACACATCTACATACTAAAAAAAATCAATTTAAAACCAATTAATTTCATCTTTGCGCTAAACTAAAAATACAAGGTAAAAACAAATCTGTCACACATTCCCATATTAAAAATTCAATTGAAGGTCAATTAATATATACATGGGTTTGATCATAGAGTATAGAGTGTCAAATCCTCAAATGCACCATTTGATATTATATTCTCATTTCCTTATAACAAATTATGTACTAGGGAAAATATGGCCAATAAATTGGCATTCTCTCTATTATCATATTATCATAATCATCCATCAAACGAATACGGAAAAAAGCACTTTATCCGCATGTTTAGTTTTTATTCCATTTCATTTTCTATCACTATTTGACCTTATTAATCTTTGGAAATTGTCTAGGGAAAGTAAATTTTTGAATAAAAGGGTGAATGACAAATATTACTTCTAAAAATTGAGTTGTGTTATTAGTGCAAAAAATGAGTTATGTTATTAGTGCACTACCTCTAAAAGTTGTACAATTTTGTCAAATAATTAATTTTGACTATTTAAATTTGTCAAAAGTAGAAAATAATTAAATATGGATATTTCTATATTTTAATTGCTATTTTTAACTTTGGTTTGGTCATCTATAAAATGTATTTGAAGACTATGTCAAAAAGGGTTAACCACTATTTTTCTTATAAATAAAGGCTTGAGATCACTTTATCCAAAATTAATTCATTCATAATAAGGATATGCTGCCAAAATCACACTATAAATCTTGATGACTTCTTCTTCTTGCTGCCAAAATCACACTATAAATCTTGAGGACTTTTTATTATTGATAGTGAATTTCATTTTCAAGTAGCCTAAAAAAGGGATCATACATACACCAAAGAAGTTAAGAACCCATCCCAACAAGGGGGCTTTGGAGCCTACAAATCTTCAATAAGTCTTCTTCATAGGTTTGTCTTTGTCCTATCTATTTAGTATAGATATATTTTTTCATTTTTTGTAAGATTTTGCTCATGTTATGATTTCTTTTCATAATTTTTCCATTTTATTTTATAAACAATCTATTTAGTATAGATATATTCTTTCATTTTTTTTGTAAGATTTTATTCATGTTATGATTTCTTTTCATAATTTTTCCATTTTATTTTATAAACAATGTAAGCTTGAGAATTGGAAACATAGATTATAATTATAATTTAAGGTTTTATTTCCATTTTTAATTGTGTTTAATATAAACCATCAAGTTAGTATAATATGTATACTCTTGTAATAAATTTCACACAACACTAACCTTCAAAGCTATCCATATAACTTTTCAAAAGTAAGTTGGGACATTTTTAAATTCCACTAAACAACCAAAAAAAACAAACTATTTTAGAGAGACGTTTTCAAGCTATCTTATTTATTTATTATTATAGGTCCAAATATGTGGTTTTTTTTCAATTTATATAATAGTGTATGATATATTATAGTAGTGTATGATATATTGGGCATGTATTATTAGTTGATATTATATTATTGATATAAAGATAAATAAGAAAAACTAATAATTAATTTTAATATTGAATGAAAATGATAAGAAAATAATATATGTGTGTTTTGTATATTTTGTTAAGATAAATAAATAGGGTAAACTAGATTATTTACAGTTTAAGGTTTAAAATTGGATCAATAATATTTAACAAAAATAATAAGCATATTACACAATAAAATTAAAATTTAAACTTGAGAAAAGGAGACAATTTTTTTCTTTTAAATACTTAATCTACACTCAATTGACCATTTAAGAATACATTATGCTATATATATAACTTGTTTTATTTAAAAAAAAAACATGAATAATTTAATTATTTGTTATAAAATATATAATGTAATTTATTCTAATACTTCTTTTGACAATTTAAGAATATATTATGCTATATATAATTTGTTTTATTTAAAAAAAAAAAACATGAATAATTTAATTATTTGTTATAAAATATATAATGTAATTTATTCTAATACTTCTTTTGAATATTTAAATAATCTCTTTTTAATTATTATGTTTATTCTTTAAAGTTGAATATTTAAAGTTGGCATGTTATTGATGATTTATTTTTATGAATCCTCGTTGCAAAAACAAGAGTAAGCTTCCATGCACTTTGTACCTCCCAATGGAATAAAACATTTGATTTTGAAATACATAAAGGTTCTTTGAATATATAACTTTAATAAGCTATTTATAAACGCAGTTTACTATAAATGCGTGAACAAGTGAGTTTTTGCTTCTTGGTGAGTTTTTGTCAATTGCTTGTTGGTCACTTGTATTGATGTCGATGGCGATTCCTAATCAATGGATACAATGCACCCATGAGGATACCAAAGGTTACAAAGTAAAGTAGGATTTGTTGTTTAGCAAAATCAATTTGCTGGTTTCTAGTCCCATACTAAATATTTTATTTGTAGACAATATGGATTGAGTATATGGTATTGAAAAATGTTAAATATTATGTGTTAATTTTTTAATAAAAACATGCCTTATTGAAACAATCACCCATAAGGCATGAATATCCATATAATTCCAAGTCTTGCTTGGAATTATTTAATACATTTAATATTGATTTCATAAGGTTTATGAAAATCATTTTTTCCCTCTTAAAAAATCTCATAGAAACAATCACCATAAGGCATGAATATCCATATAATTCCAATTCTTGCTTGGAATTATTTAATAGATTTAATATTGATTTCATAAGGTTTATGAAAATCATTTTTTCCCTCTTAAAAAATATGAGAGTAGTGATATTTCCAAAGCTCCATTAGTGCATTGTAAAGATTGTTGAAGGCTGAGAGAAGATATGGAAGATGTGATGGTTGTGCTTGAATCTTACGTACCCTCTCCCTCTTCTTGGCACTTGGTAACTAATACAAGTATAAACTTACATTTGGAAAGGTTGTGTGAATAATTTGACATTTGAATATATGAGTCAATGATGTAGTTCATAATCATGAACAAATGCTAGATTCATGATTAGTGCATGTACAAGAAGGTTATAAGGGAGAGCAAACTAAAATTAACAAATTTATTATTTCTTGCAAGGTTGTTTCTTATCGAGTGATATAGGTGGATATTGATGGCCACCCACTTTTTCCAATTGGTTCAAAACAGTTTTCTGGTAATTTTGGTAATTTACTATTTTTAGCAGTTTTCACTTTCGGAGTCGTTTTGAGGCCCTAAACGATGTTTTTTTGGGAAAAATGGTTTGCAATATATAAGTTCCTTCAATGTTTCCCCTAAAATGAATCTCCTCGACGATACCTTTCCAACGGGCTATCATATGCCTAAAACGAAGATCGTATGCAAAAGTTATGACCCCAGAAGTTGATGTACTAACTTACCCAAACAGTGCCCACATGACTTTTGGCACTTCATCTCTTAGGGTTAGGTTTTTGGATGTCTAGGGTTTTTGGAATTCCTTTTTATTGTAAAAATTCCTTCAGAGCCTCATTGTAACCATTTTCTTGTGAATGAGCGCAGCCATCACATCTCTTCTCAGAGATAAGCCACCACCATTCCAACAAACTTGTTTCTACTACATTTTATAGTTTCAGCTTATTTCGTTATTGAATAGAAAACCAGTTTTACTATATCTCTCTTATTTTGTGTTAAACACCTATTAATAATATGTAGTCATTTCGTTATGCTGATAAAATCCAGATCAGTGGTATCAGAGCGATCTACTCCTTGTCGTCTTAATGCATGTCCCCAATGAGGTCGGTGATCCGTCATGATTTTTCGAATGACTTATGGTTGAGTTTTTATTTGCATGCATTAATTAACCATTGAGAAACTTAGCGAAAGAACGAGAAAATAAAAGGAATTATACAACCATATACATATATGCAAATCTGAAATGCAATGAAAGACAACAAACCATAATACGCAGGTTGATAACGGAGTTCGGCACAACTTTGCCTATGTCTCCGGGCCTTTTCTCTGTGGGGGAGGCTTCTTTATTTATGTTCGAAAGCTCAATAGTACATCATTACAATGCCGAATGGCTTCAAGACTGATCTGGTCATGTTCTCCCAGATCTCTAGAACCATGCACAAAAAATGGCACGCGAAACGGACGTCCGGAGCTCTCAGAAATGGTCTGACAACATCTCCTCTTCAACGGCTTCCCTGCCTCAAACTGGCTTTGACTTGACTTCTCCTCGGCATCTCTACTCTGAATGCTCTCAAAAGCTGTCCCATGGCCTTAAAATGGCCTTGGTTAAATAGTTGGGAAGTTAGTTGTCCATCTCCAACTTCCTCCACGAATTTAGGCTCTAAAAATGCCCAATAACTCCCAAAAATGAGTTAATTACATTAAAAATGAGTTTAATTAGCAATAAAACTCAAAA
>SNQJ01S0017481.1:203544-230915 GCA_010110895.2 Picea sitchensis
GAAGTAGGGGATTGGGTGTTTTTAAGACTACAACCATACAAACAGATGTCCCTCAAGCAAGCCAAGAAGGATAATAAATTATCACCAAAGTACTATGGCCCTTATAAGGTGTTGCAAAAGATTGGTACTATGGTATACAAATTAGAGTTGCCTGCATCTTCATGAGTACACCCAGTTTTCCATGTTTCATGCTTAAAGAAGGTTATAGGCGACAAGATCCTGATTCAAACTATATTTCCAGAACTTGACGAGGAAGGAAAAATCATATTGGAACCCGAAGCCATCACTGACACAAGAATTCACCAACTGAGGAATAGATCCATTTCAGAGTATCTCATTAAATGGAGGAAATTATCGGCTGAAGATTCCACTTGGGAAGATGAATATTTTATACAGAAGCATCCAGAGTTACTCAAGCATTGAGGACAACACTTGTCTCAATGGGAGGGGCATGTTAAGCCCTAATATTAGCTCATTACCCCTTAATTGGGTCATATTATATTAGTAATGTTATTTTATTTATGTCGGCTTTAGGCCATTAGTTGTAATTATACCTCCTAGTCTCCTATATATACCAAGAAGACATTTTCATTTTGAATCATCTTGTACTTGAAAATTTAAGTGGGGTAAAAGGAGGTTTCCCCCTTGAAGAGGCTTATTATCTGAAATTATCTCTTTTTCAAGGCATTGAGTACTTTTTCTGAGGTTTTTCTATGCTATATTGGTATTTGGTTCTTTACAAAATTTGTGTGGGGAATGTCCCAACAACAAGCCTTCGATGAATTGAATATGCGTTTGTTCTCATCCCTGGTAATTTCATTACCAGACCTACGACATCCCTTTGAAAATGAGACAGATGCTTTAGACTCTGTTGTGGGCGTCGTTCTCACTCAACACGACCACCTTGTGGCATATCATAGTGAGACACTATCAGATGATGTCCGTAAGTACCCTACTTATGACAAAGAAATGTACTCCATTGTGCAAGCCTGCCTTTAGTGGAGACATTGCATTCTTGGGAAGGAGACAGTCATCCACATTGATCACAAGCCACTACAGTTCATGTAGACCCAAGGAAAATTGCAGAATGACCACCATCAAAATTGGTCCACATACTTACAACAGTTCCACCTCAACATCAAATATAAAACATGAAGTACCAACCGAGTTTTTGATTTCCTCATTCGAACTCCAGTTGCAACACACACCACGGTGCTAGACTCTTTCGTCGATGAGACCTATGGATGGCCCCACCTCTACAAGACAAACCTTGAATTCTCCACCACCTACCAAATGTTGGGCTCCAACTCAGTGGTCACTAATTTCCATCTTCAAGATGGGTTGTTTTGTTGTCTAGGTCATCTCTGCATTGCATCAAGTGAGCACATGAAGTTGATTTGGGAATCTCACTATAGTTGGGTGGCAGGACACTTTGGCATAGAAACGATAATGGTAGTGTTGCAAAAACATTTCTACTGGCCGAAACTTCGACATGATATCGACAAGTATATCAAGTCCTACACTGCCTGTGTTATTGCCAAACCGACCACTAAGAAATAGAGCATGTACACCCCTCTACCTACTCTTGACAGGTCATGGGAATCCATCTCAATGGACTACATGTCGGGCCTCCTATCCACCAAGAGAGGAAATGACTATGCTTTTGTGGTTGTTGATCGCTTTTCCAAGATGGTGATTCTTGCCGCATGCAAGAATAACATCACAATAGAAGCCACTGCCAAGATCTTCTTTGAAAGAGTATGGGTAAATTTTGGAATCCCACAAACTATTATCTTAGATCATGATAGTTGGTTCCTCAACACATTCTGGTCGAGCCTTTGGTCACTACTGGATACCAATATCACCAAATCCACTTCCTTCCACCCCCAGAAAGATGGCCAAACTGAGGTCGTCAATTGGATGATCATACATATCCTGCACATGTACAATTAAAAACACCCCCGCACATGGGATGAGAGTCTTCCCTATGTCCATGATAGCTACAACCGAGCCCTGCATAGCTCATTTGGCCACAACCCCTTTCAGGTGGGGTTGGGATTGCAGCCATTGGGCTCCATGGATGTTTCACTACCCCTAGTAACCACCTCAACCGACTCATCCCCTACTCCACTAGAAGATGACAAAGCCAGCCGGTTCATTAAGCGGATCCAACACATATTCCAACAGGTTTAGGATATTCTACAGAAGTCTAATACCAAGTACAAGCAATGCCATGATCAACATCGGGTGCCACATAAGTTTTAGGTGGGAGACAAAGTTTGGTTGCACTTGCAGAAATAAATCCTTACAGGGCCCCATAGGAAGCTTCTCCCACTCCATTATGGGTTGTACACCATCACCAAGGCTATGAGTGACAATGATTTTGAGCTCAACATTCCCCCTTTCCTTAGCCTGCACCCAATCTTCAACATGGCTCTCCTTCAACCATATTTCCCACCATTATTGGACACCTCAGAGATAGAAAATCAGTTGACACCAATAGAGATACACCCTAAATGCATGCAATAAACATCTAATGATCATATTGTGGACACACATATCAAGGGCACTCGACAACAAAGGATCCAACTTTATCGAGTCGTCAAAGCAAGGCAGCTCCTGCACCAAGGCAAGTGGCTCACCCGGGGCCAAATTCAACAGAAATTTCCTCATTTGATGGTGGAACTAAACGTAATGGAGACCATTTATTCCTAAGGAGGGAGGATTTATCCAAGTGGATATCAATGGCCACCCACTTTTTCCAACTTGCTCAAAACAGTTTTCTGACAATTTTGGCAATTTACTATTTTTAGCAGTTTTTAATTTCCGGGGCCATTTTGAGGGCCTAAATGAAGGTTTTTGGGATATAGCTTCTCAATGATTTTTTAAGGCTCTAACTAAGCCCCCAAAATTAATCTCCTCAATGATACCTTTCCAACTAGCTATCGTGCACCTAAAACGAAGATCGTATGCAAAAGTTACGACCCCGGGAAGTTGATGTACTAACTTACCCAAACGGGGCCCACATGACTTTTGGCGCTTCATCTCCTAGGGTTAGGTTTTTGGATGTCTAGGGTTTTTGGAATTCCTGTTTATTGTAAAGGCCTTCAGAGCCTCATTGTAACCATCTTCTTGCGAGTGAGCGCAGTCGTCACATCTCTTCTCAAAGATAAGCCACCACCATTCCAACAAGCTTGTTTTCTGTTGCATTTTACAGTTTCAACTTATTTCCTTATTGAATAGAAAACCAGTTTTACCGTATCTCTTTTATTTTGTGTTAAGCATATTTTAATAATATTTATTCATTTCATTCTGCTCATAAAATCTGGATCATTCGATGAATATTTGTCCTAGAGTTTATTATTAGCAACACTCTAGAAATATGGTTTCATCTCTTGGAAAACTGGATCAAACATTGGAGAAGAAAACTCCTTGGAAATATGGTTAGACCTCTTGGTATACCATATCAAGCATTGGAGAAAATAACAATTTTTTTGACAATGGACCAAGAAGGGAGGGGTCTTAGTGATGGTCTTACAAGTCTACCAAATCATATAATACAAGTGGCTGAGATAGGAGGAATGTTCTCTTGGGTAGGCTCCATCATAATAAGTATTATGAGGGAGTAGAAACAAACCATTATGCTAGTGCCACAGATGGAGCAAGTTGTCCTACACTTCTGAGATAGGAGGAATGTTCTCTTGGGTAGGCTCCATCATAATAAGTATTATGAGGGAGTAGAAACAAACCATTATGCTAGTGCCACAGATGGAGCAAGTTGTCCTACACTTGGAGTTAGAGCCTTAAATAGAAGGAGATAGTAGCTAGAAACACTCATCTCATGATGAGGATTGAGCTATAGTCGATGATGTTTTTTAGTGTCATGTCGTGAAAAACTTACAAGAGTTGTAAAGTATATTAAAAACCCTAATAGAATCACCTTGAATCTATCAATGTAATGATGTATTATTAGTGTTTGGTTTATTATAATTGCAAGTAGTGTCAGAGTCAAAGTAAAATAGTGTGATTACATGTAGTATTAAAAAGTAGGCTATGGCTAATTAAGTCCGATAAATATATTTAAACCAATAAAATATTCAATACATAAAATTTGCAAAAATTGGAAAATAATTGATTTAAAAAAATAAATTTAAAACATAGGATATCAATAAATCAAGTTTTGGACCTTATTGGTTGCTATAGTGGTAAGCATTAATAAATATTTCCTATTCAAATAGAAAGAAATTAATCTTATAATATAAAACAGCTAAATAACAAAACAAAAAAAAATATTACGACAAATATCAACATATATTGAAATATTTATCAGCACATTTAAACCAACGATGGAATATTAACATGAAAGACAATAGCAAGATATTTTAACTTCATCCTTTTGGAACATTTCGAATTTACATTTTAAGTTAATTGGATTGTGAAATGTTTAAAATAAAAATAAAAATATAAAATAATCTTTATTATTAAAAAAATATTAAAAAAATTATTCCAATATTTTAAATTTTAAATTTTAATTGATGTAAATTTATATGTAATGAACGGTGTTTGAAATTAAAAAATTATTTTTTATAAATAAAAAATATACTAAACTCAAATTAGAACATAGTAAATATTTAATTTATAAATAAAAAATACACTCAACTCAAATTATAACAAATTAAGTATTTAATTTAATAAAACATTATATATATAGGATTATTCTTTTCCTTGTAATTTTGGTATATGCATTTATCAGCATAAGGAAAAGGAAAATTTAATGCCTTTCCATATGCCCTTATATACATGACATCAAATATAGCACATTTATTTACGCAAGGGCATTATTAAAAGGATCATGATAGATGGTACAAGGAGGAAATGTAAGAGATATGGATACAAAATTTAAATGTAAACATGGGCTAGGGCTAGGTTGTGATGTAGTGAATGAATTTAGCTAATACATACAAATAGTTATAGTATACATCCTGTTACAAAATGCACAACGGAAAAAAAAAAAAAAAACATAGATATGTTGTTGTCAAATAATAAGGGAATCAATTGGAAACATAAGCACCCGAAAACCCATGAAATGCAACACCATTCCTTTATTGATTCAATGCAGATAACATAGTTTACATTTCATCACGCATGGCATAAAAGACAACCTTGAATGGTTTCTTGCGTGGCTGAAAACCACTACAAAATCATCCAGAAGGTAATGGTCTACGTGTGTGGGATGAGACTTTGTTTCGCCCTTCTTGTATGCTCACCCAACCTGGAATCCTTCTCTCTAGTCCACCTTCCATTATTCCCCAAATTTTTGGTTCACCAACCCATTCTCCATCGTTTCCATGCCTCCTTAAACTCCTCCTTTCACCTCTGAATCGATTCACCTTCCATTTCCAAGCACTGACAGTTACCAAAACCTCCTGACAGTTTGCCTCCTTCTTGGTGTTAACAAATTTTTTCTGGGCACGAGAATGTTCCTACCACGTGGCTGCAACTCATCATGAAGAATGCCAGGATGGAGAAGTCAAATGTGTGCCATCACGGTGTTGAAAATGAAGACACATTGCGACACTTATAAAATTCTACCATACACCCGAGTTTCAACACGATTTTCAACATACACAAGAGTAGTTGCATGAGTAACAACAATTCATATTCATAGAAAATTGACTAAATAAAATGGACCACTAACAAAGTCCTTATTCGTCTTATTGCCTAATTTTCAAAACATATTTTTTTTTGGGTGATGTTTGTTGTAGGAAAATCTCCCTGTGGACATGTAGATTGCCTCAAAGAGCTAGACCCTTAACTCTAAGATAGAAAGTGCTTAACATGGACACTGACTTCCTTTCAAATCTATACAAACTAATGCATGAGGAGGAAGGAGAACAAAAGTACCTTTTTATCGAGGTTTGTGGCTGCACGCTCCGAGTTGAGCTCCAATCTTTCGCTCCTTGATGAGCCCTGTAGACAAACAATAGTACGCCCACTTCCTACTCTATTGATATTAGCTTGAAAACAGATCTATCTATTAACGATAAGTTCATGTAAGATCAGACACAAACTAGAAAGAAACAAGCCAAGCAAATTATATTAATGAGGACAAAACATTGCTTACAGCCATAGATGAGTTGCAACAGCTCTGCCAAGTCCTCCTTGTCTAACCCTTGCTCAAAAGATCCACGATCCGAATGATGATAGCTTCACTGATTGCTCCCTATGAGATCATAGGTCTCTTGCTTCCAAAATATCTTTGTTCCAGCACCACTTATAAGATCATAAGTTTGGTGTGATTCTCCTTTTCCAGTCCCCTTTCACCATTAGAAATCTTGCTTATGTAGCCTTAGAGAGGCTTTAACCACTTGCGATATCCTTGGGGAAGTTGAGGATTTTCTTCTTTTAGTTGAGGATCTTCCCTAAGATCATGGTTGGACTAGGGATTCGAGCTCAATAACCTTCCAAGAATGAAAATATCCTTCCCCCATTCATCTCAACAACTCAACTGCTGCCTAGAATAGGTAGCGCTCCCTCAAAAGGGCCATCAGAGCGTTGTAGCGCTCCCCATTAGGATTAAGGGGGGCGCAAATGCTTTCAAAATCCATAGAGATCCCTCAAAAGGGCCAAAGGAGCTTTATAATGCTTCCAGATAGTGTAAGGGGTAGCGCCAACGCTCCCAGAAGAGGTATAGGGGAGCGCTCTTCTTCAAAAGCTCAGTTTTTTAGGTGCTTTTAGATGGAAAAAGGTTTATGAGCCTGCTGACTCATTTCTTCTCTTCCAAATCAAATGTTTGAGGTGTTTCAAGTGTCCTTCTCATGTCGTTATAGGCACGACATAGGCATCATGGCAGTATGCTTCCCTGACACTTGCGAAACTTGTGAACAACATGTGACACTTGTGACAATTGTGAGAAAAATGTGACACTTGCGACAGTTGTGAGCAAAATGCGACACTTGCGACCTTTGTAATGACGACACTTGTGACACTATCAAAGTGAGTATTTTTGATGTGTAACAATGTTGATTTCCCAAACCCAAGGATGATCCTGCATCAGACACCCCTAATATGAAAAACATGAGCTCCATATCATGTGCATATTACTGCTGAGGTGAAGAGTTCTACACACGTGCTAACTTATCTTCAGTCACCCACAATGCATCCTCTTCCCCTCTATTCTTCCACTTGATTAAATATTCCATGTACTCCTTCCGGCGAGTCTTCTTACCAACTCGTGTAGAAATAATTTATTCAATCTACTCCTCTGACTTAAATGGTATATGTTGTTCCCATTCGCTGAGGGTACCTTCATCTGATATTTTTTCCCCTTCATGAAACTCATAGAGGTCAGCAACATTGAATGTAGGAAATATGTCAAACTTCTCCGGAAGTTCCAGTCGATAAGCATTATCTGAGATCTTTTTCAAAATTCGACATGGACCTATCTTCTTGAACTTGAGTTTATTATATGTGCCTCGAGGAAATCACTCCTTCCTCAAGTGAACCGTGACCAAATAACCCTCTTGGAATGCCTTATGTCTCCGATGTTGATCTGCTCTTTGTTTATAACTGTCATTGTTGGTCTACAATTTCTTCTGTACCTATTCTTGTAATTCATGCATATTGTCCACAAAGTCCTTTACATCAACACTCTTCTTTCCTTTCAAATCTGAAAATGCAACCAAATCTACCACACCTTTTGGTGACAATCCATAAACAATATAAAATGGAATCTTCCTCGTAGATTTGTTCACCAAATCATTATATGCGAACTCATCTTGGGCTAATGCCAAATCCCATTGACTAGGATTCTCTCCACTTAAACTTCTCAACAAATTTCCTAGAATTTTGTTCACTACTTCTATCTGACCATCTGTTTGAGGATGATATGCTAAACTGTATAAAAAATATGAGCCTAACTTTTTCCAAAGTGTCCTCCAAAAATTCCAAATCTGTGGTAATCCATGCAATCTAACCACATCTTTGAAAAATAATGCAACTACTTCACTAGCATCACTAGTCTTCTTACATGCTATGAAGTGTTCCATTTTTTAAAATCTATCCACAACTACCATTGTTGAGTCATGTTTTCTTTGTTTCATAGGTAATCCTTGTTGATGTTTTGGTTGTTACGAGAGGTATTAACCTCCACGTGTAACCTATGAATTAGAATAGAATATCCCAGAAGCAAGTGAATCATTAAACATATATGTGGAAACCCTAGAAGACAAGTCATCCTAGCAAAATAAATAATATTAGAACATTATCTTCCAGAAATACAAGTCAGCTCCACAGAAAAAAGATAAACATAAAATATAATTACTAGAAATTCAGGTCATCCTAGCCAGAAAAGTCATTAGATAGATCAATATAAATAGAGGATGTTTTAGCTCATTTGGACACCCAGTCAGAGTGCAAGTCTTGTGGAGAGCTGCATTTGCAACAACAATTGCAGCTAAAAGGAGGAATAAGGGTTCATGGTCATCTCTTGTTCTGGGTATATCTCTTGGTGAAATTTTTGGTGATTCTTGGTTATTGTTGGTACATATGGCACAAGTTTGAGAGAGTAGTGAAACTTCATCTGCTACAATTGTGTATGGTACTTGTTTTGTGGATATGGAGACTCTCTCTCTCTCTTGTGCACTATCCTTGGAGGAGTGCTCTACTTGTCTTGATTTGTTGTTACACTTAGAAACTAGGGTTTATTTGTTGGTTCTGGAGTATGTTTGACAGATTATTCTAAGTAAAGGTTAGTGTGCTTGGGGGTGGCATATGTGAATGCCTATGGTTGGGTGACAATTATGTGACATTGTCTATGGTTAAACGAGCATACTAAAATTTCAACATGGTATCAAAGTTGGTTTCCTTCATAACAATCTAACCACTATAAGGAATATCCTTAGTTTCCCCCATTGTCAAGCTCATTGAGCACATACTGAACTCACTAAGAAGGTTGCAGGGTGCATCTCTTCCCCATATCTAATCTGCAAATTTCTGAAGTTGAGAAATTAGGGTTTCCTCATAAAACCCTAGGTCTGTAGTACCAATTGCAATTGAAATTATAATTCCTTCGTGCTAGTTACTTCATGCTAAGTGCTTCATGCCAATTACAGTGCCAGTTCTAGCACCAATTGCAGTGCCAGTTGCAACACTAGTTACAGTGCTAGCACCAATTGCATTTTGAAAGTTTCTATGAAGTGTTGGGACTAATCTTTGGTTTTCCTAGTGCACCTTACCCTAGCACATCTCTAAATACCTTTATATTACAAGTTGGACAACCTTTGAAGTTTTAAGGTTCACCATTGCTTGCCACCACTATTGGATGGTGCCACTTCCTGACGATGCTATCAAAGGTATATACTTATATATATTTAAATTGTGTTACTATTTTTAGTTTGATTTTAGGAGAAGGTATCTCTTACAATCGTAGATCCAGAAGGATCTCAGATCCAACACATTAAAAGGAACAATGCACTCCATGTTTAATTGTTTTCATATGCCTCTAGTTGTTATGGTATTATTATAATCTTATGAAAATTTAGTTGTATTTTGATATATTGAAGTTATGATTATCATAGTAACCTTTGTTCAAAGTTAAAGTTATAGGATGACTCTAGTCAAAGTATTAGATTGATTAAGGTTGGGATTTTAGAGTTTATTTGCATTATATTTTCTAACTCATATTTTTGTTAGAAATCATATTGTCTTAAGTATAGGGGATAGGTTGAAGAGAATACTTGTCATCTTAAGTGAAGTAGACTCGAAATAAAATAAACAACACTTATTATTGAAGATAAGACTCCAGATTCCAGGTTTGATTGACTAAATTAATAAATTTCCAATTTGCACATATCAAGTTTGATAATTTCTACATTACTAGTTGTGACAACAATCCTTGAAAGGTTCTATTATTGCTAGATACAGTGAATACTTGGCAACATGTGAGTACTATTGATATAAATTCTTATTATACTTGTTCACAAGATGAAATAACATTTCCTCTAGGAGATAATTCTTGTTTTTCTTCCAGGCAGGTCACCTTGGTAATAATATGATGATTACCATGAGATTGCCTTTTTATTCTTGTTGATATTGATAGGTTCTTATGAAAATGCTCTTATACTTTTTTTTCTTGTTTTCTTGTTCTAGGAAGGTCACAAGAAATAACTCCGAGAAGGAGCTACTTTGATTATTGTTCTTGTTCTTGTTTTTATTATTATAAGAGTATTATTATTTTCTACTATTTTTCCCTTTGTTGTCCTTGTTCTCGACATGTCACAGGTGATAACTATGAGGTAAACTATAGTGACGATTGTAGGAGAAAACATATTAGATGGTATGTAGTTTGAGACATGGAGCAGACTATCTAGATAAGAATTTGTATACATGACCATATACATCCATGTACTAGAGAAGAAGAAGACGAAGAAGGTTACTTTTGTGAGATACATAGTATCTCATATGGATATTGATTGTAAGGAGTAGAAGGCTCCAAAGATGAACTAACAAATCCCTCTAGTGTAGTTGATCACTCTTTAGATTATCACAAGGAGTTAGTAGAGCTAGAAGGGCCTACCCATAATCATTGCAGTATTCAAGAAGAGACCAGCATGGTCCCATGAAACTTTGCAGGATGAAACATTGATGAGCCATATCATGAGGACCAAGTGGCTCCAAAGTTTGTAGAGACTCAAAGGGAGTCAATCTTCAGAGGGAGAATGGAGGCTAAGATAATTTCAGATTCAGATGGAAGAGAGAGATGTCTTTCGGAATTGAAAGACAGATGCCATGGGTTGAGAAGGCTAGACCAAAGCTTTAGAGGCTTCAAGGAGATATGAGATCTTATGGGAAGGTTGACTTGTTTCAGTAGACTTTTTTAGAGTGACCGAGGAGGAAGCCGGTTAGAAGAACTAGGATATATATCATTTCCTTGGTTCTAAGACGAGAAGGGAAGTTAGTGGTGACTTCCAAGTTGATATACAATATCAAGCATGTTGCAGATAAATATCCCAGAGATGTACAAAGCTTGATTTGTGTCCATAGGATTCCCCCAACAAGAGGGAGAAGACTATGACGAGAAACTTGCACCAGTATATTGCAACCGAAGAACATGTAGTAGATATGTTGACCAAGCCTCTGTCAGGGACAAGCTTGGATTGGTCCAAATGTTTTTCTCGAGTAGTGAGAATTGATGTATTCCCCAGTAACAGGAAGTGATGTGATCCCCAATAATGGAAGCTACCCAAACACAGGTTAGTATGCTACTCCAACGCAGGTTGGTATGTTACCCCATCCTAGGTTGGTATGCTACTCCAACATAGGCTGATATGTTACCCCAATGTAGTTTTGTATGCTACTCCAATGTAGGATGGTATGCTACCCTAATGCAGGTTGGTATGCTACTCCAACACATGGTGGTATGTTACCACAATGCAGGTTGGTATGCTACTTCAATGCAGGTTGGTATGTTACCCCAATGCAGGTTGGTATGCTACTCCAATGCAAGCTTGTATGTTACCCCAACGCAGGTTTGTATGTTAATCCAATGTAGGGTAGTATGTTACCACAATGTAGGTTGGTATGCTACTCCAACACAGGCTGGTATGTTACCCCAATGCAGGTTGGTATGCTACTACAACCCAGGCTGGTATGTTACCTAGTGTAGGTTGGTATGTTATTCCAACGTAGGTGAGTATGTTACCCCAATGTAGGTTGGTATTCTACTCTAACGCAGGCTGATATGTTACCCCAGCGTAGGTTGATATGCTACTCCAACAAAGGATGGTACACTACTCCAGTGAAAGTGAAGAAATTATTATGATGTATGGATTCGTGAAATTCAACAAGACAATGATCAAGGTGTGCAAAAGCACAGAAGAAGTGATGATGATTGTGCAAAGAGGAATACCTTCCTTGTTAAGAGGGAGTGTTAATTTTTTGAGTCAGATTTTGTGTGAGCTGACAAGTTACTAGTTTTGTATGAACTAGATGTCAACCTATAGTGTCAGAAATGATTCCCAGCTAGAGTGTCAATCAGTAGCATCGAAGGTTACTAAGTGGAGGGACAATCGGTAGTGTTGGAGGTGTTTTCCAGATAGAGGGATAATGTGCAGCTATGATGGTGATACTTTATTTTTTTTATCATATGATAGGATGTGTGGCTATGGTGATGCTACCTATAGAATGTTATGAAAGACCATGTGAATCTTTCCCATGCCATGTGAGATGGGTGGATGCATTTGAGATGACTACATGAAGAAAATCTTAGTTAATACCTCCCTAACTAAGAGGGAGTGTTTATGTTTTGGTAGTTGCGGGAAGTATTAACCTCCATGTGTAACCTATGACTTAGAATAGAATATTTCGGAAGTAAGTGAACCATTAAACAAATGTGTGGAAACCCTAGAAGACAAGTAGGACTAGTAGAATAAATACTATTAGAATATTGTCTTCCAGAAATAGAAGTTGTCTCCACAGGAAAAAGATAAACAAAAATACAATTACCAGATATTCAGGTCAACCTAGCCAGAAAAGTCACTGGATAGATTAATATAAATAGATGATGTTTTATCTCATTTGGACACCCATTCAGAGAACAAGTGTTGTGGAAAGATGCAATTGCATCTGCAATTGCAGCTACAAGGAGGAATAAGGGCACATGGCCATATCTTGGTCTTGGTCTCTCTCTTGGTGATTCTCTTGGTGACATTCTTGGTCATACTCTTGGTGATATTATTTCTAAGTATGGAAATTTTTTGAGAGATTAGTGCAGTTGCAACTGCTACAGTTGTGTATGGTACTTGTTCTGTGGATATGGAGACTCTCTCTCTTGTGTGATACTCTTGGAGAAGGAGCGCTCTACTTGTCTTGAGTTATTGTTGAAATTAGAAGCTATGGTTTATCTGTTGGTTCTGGAGTAGGCTTGTCAGAATTATTCTAAGTAAAGGTTAGTGTGCTCGAGGGTGGCATATGTGAATGCTTATGTTTGGGTGACAATGATGAGACATTGTCTATGGCTGTGGTTAAACAGAGCATACCAAAATTTCAATGATACTAAGAAAAAATCCATAATGATATCCTTCCAAGGTCCTTTAGGTTAATTTCAACAATACTAAGAAAAAATCCATAATGATATCCTTCCAAGGTCCTTTGGGTACTGGCAATGGAGTATAGAGGCCCATGTTCTGACTTTTTCCAGTTTCTAGTTGACAGATCCTACAACCTTCAGCAAACTTTAAGACATGTTTATTAATGATGGGCCAAACATATCTCTCCTTCACCAAGGCCATGGTTTTATCAATGCCTCCTAAACCACCACTATGCAACTCTTTAATGATATTCAACCATATGGAACTTCTGGAAATAAAAAAATATTGGTTTTTAAACAAAATCCCTTCTTGGATATGATAGTCTAGATACAATGTTCTGTCTAAACTCCAAGGCTCCTTACACATATTCCAAGCTTTTGAGAATTCTGCATCTTCTTCATACAATGTCTTTTGACAATTCAATATTACCACTTCTACTGGCATGGTATTGAGTAATGATGTCCTCCAACTTAATGCATCAACTACCTTATTAGACTTTCCAGACCTATGTTTCATCACAAAAGAATAGCTTTGCAATAATTCTACCCATTTAGTATGATTTTGATTCAATTTACCTTGGTTGTTAATGTACTGCAGATCTTTGTGATCCATGAACAAGACAAAATCTTTTGTAAGTTTATAATGTCTTCATTTCTTCAAGGCTTTCACAATAACATAAAATTCGTGTTCATAAAGAAAGCACTTATTTCTGGACTCGTTCAACTTCTTGCTAAAAAATGCAATGGGTTTGCCTTCTTGACTTAGGACTGCTCCAATTTTTTTTCTACTAGCGTCACAATCAACCTAAAACACTGTATTAAAATATGGTAATGCTAATACTGGCTGCGTTGTTACCCTTTTATTCAATTATTCAAATGACTTCTACTTCTACAGTCCACTGAAACACTCCCTTCTTCATACATCCTGTAAGAGGTGCACATATTTGGATAAATTTCCTAATGGATTTCCCATAGAAGCATGCCAATACATGGAAGCTCCTCACATCGAATGTGCATATTGGTGTTGGTCATTCAATAATATCATTCACTTTCTCAAGGTCCATTTTAAGTCCTTTTGAAACCACAAAACTCAGGTACACCAATTTTCGCTGCATGAATGTACACTTCTTCAGGCTTATCAATAATTTCTCTTCCTTCAAGCACTGTAGTACTTCCCTGACATTCTCAACATGCTCTATTCTACTCTTGCTAAAAATAATATATCATCCAAATATACAACCACAAACTTACCCAAAAATGGCTTCAATACTTCGTTCATCAATATCATGAACATGTTGGGTGCATTAGTTAACCCAAATTACATCACTAACCATTCAAACAATCCACTTTAATCTTGAATTCAGTTTTCCATTTGTCACCTTCTCTGATTCGAATCTCGTGATAGCCACTCTTCAAATCAATTTTTGTAAAATATTTCGAACCACTCAGGAAATCCATAAGGTCATCCATTCTAGGAAATGGAAACCAATACTTGATAGTGATATTGTTTATATCACATGAATCAATACACATTCACCATTACCCTATTTTCTTAGGCATCAACATTGTTGGTACTGCACAAGGGATCAAGATCTCATGAATCAACCCTTGGTCAAGAAATTCCTTCACTTTCTGATTCACTTTTTCATTAGCAGGGATGACTGTGGCTTTGGGTGAATGACTGTAACGGAGAGGAAAACAGGGAAAAATTCACTAGTGTGGCGACAGGGTAAAAGATAAGGGAATGAAGGGTGAGGGTAGTATTGAGAAAACGGATACCTGTTTGGCGCGGGAGACAGATCAACAGGTTAACAAATAAGTTATCCAATAATAAATGGCCAACGGGTCATTTAGCGCATGAGATGGTAGGTGACAATGACTGAAGAATACGGCTAGGTGACATGGAGGGTATTGATTAGGACTTGACCATGGTGAAGGGACTTGTAACAGGGTGAGAGGACCGACGGAGTAATGAGATGTGATCTTTAGGGGATAATGTGTAAAATTACATCATGGGGTGACAGGGTATGTCAGACCGTGCGAGGCGTTGGGATTCGGAACCAATGGATTCCTACCACATAGAGATAAGGGGCTTGCTAGAAAACAATCCATTCCATACCCTCCCCCTCCATTAAAAATAGAATGGTCGGGGGGGTCCAAAAAACAACATGAGTCGTCAATCAACGCGCCCGCTCCTGGGCCGTAGATCTGTGCGCACTATTTAACCACATTCCAGACCCCCCCAACCATTAAAAGTAGAATGGTCGAGGGGGATTGGAATCCAATCTGAGTCGTGGATCTGAGCATGAAAATATGAGTCGTTCATATGCGCACCTTTGTTATCTCTTATTCTGGNCCCCCCCCCCCCCACCGTTAAAGGTAGAACGGTCAGGGGGGGTTCGGAAAGACTTGTCAACCGTAGATCTGGGCGCTCGCTCTCCACCCGTTCATCTATGCGTTGTGCTTAACTCTGAGCACGAGGACATATGTGCTTTGAAAAAATTAGGATAAGTGCATATCGTGGTTTTTCCCAAGATTTTCCATGCTTTTATCACCAAGGGGTTAGACATCAAACCTTTTAAATCTCAAAGATATGGTTCAACATGGATCATCATGCTTGTTTTATTGAGATAAAGCAAACTACCCTATGCTCTAACCTAATCACCTATGACAATTAACCCAGATTAAACTGTTAGGCTAAGAAATTACTCTATCCTGGGGTTATCTAACCAAGATTAGGCAGTTTGGTCAAATTTATTCACTAACTAACCTAAATCACTTGGCTAATATTACACAGTTTAGCCAAGCGTATTCACTACTCCTATCAACATCAATTTAAAAGAACTTGGCCATGCTTGAAAGGTATGGACCAAGTCATTGTTATTGCATGGGGCTCTATTGAATTTCTTTTATGCCCTCTTTTATTCTTTTTCTTCCTTTTTTTTTTCTTTTTCTTTTTCTTTTCTTTTTCTCAAATTATTTGCAGAATGGAAAATCATTTGATAAACAAAAACACTAAAGAGATAACATTTCAGTCACCAGTTGATCCTATAAATTATAGGGTTATAACAATGGCTCCACCTGGGGATGGTACTCTCCTTGTGAAGTGCCAAGAATCCTGATTCCTGATGTTCTGAAAAACTTTCTCCATAGTTGTTTTTGTTGCTTGATTGGTTTTATTTTTGAAAATTGGAAGACAATGTTCAGTGGCTTAGGGCCTTCTCTATGGGATTCAACCATCTGATCAAAGTTATTTGACTCAAAAACTTGTAAACAAAATGAAAATGGTTTGTACAATGGAAAGTGTGACTGTAGGTCCCTACTGAGGAGGTGAATAGTGCTTTAGCATTCTACCATTTACAGGTCCTCCTGGCAGATTTGTCCCATCATTGTTGTTTAGCAAGAAGGCATTATTTCCTCTAAACACTTGAATTATGAAAGGTCCCTTCCATAGACTGTCAAATTTACCATGCTTCCCCTTATCTTCATTTCGGGCATCCCATCTCAGAACCAAGTCACCTAGCTCAAATTCATCCTCTTTAGTTCTCTTTTCAAATATCTCTTTAATGCTTTCTTGGACAACCTGAGTCTTGTTGTATAGTTCTTCTTTGGACTGCTGCAAGTGGATCATATGGTTTATCCTTCTTTGAAATTCGTTCATCTTGGCTTTCATCTCTTGCAGCAATTTCATGACAGGAACTCCTAAGGAAGTGGGAAAAACTGCTTCAGTGCCATAGACCAGCTAATATGGTGACATACTAGTTGACCTCTTGGTGGTCAGTCTGTCAGCCCATAGTGTGAAAACCATCTTGTTATGCCATGATTTTTTGTTTTCTTGCAAAGTCTTCTTAATAATGTTCACCAGGGTATTATTTTATGACTCTGCCAACCCATTTCCCTGAGGGTAATAAGCTGTGGAATGAACCCAACCAATATGATACTGGTTGCAAAAGTCTATGAGCTTCTTAGATCGAAAAGTAGCTACATTGTCAGTTATAATCTTTCTAGGACATTGAAAACGAGACAAGATATTATTTTCAAGAAATTTAATAATGACAGAATCATTAGCTTGCCTGCTTGGTACAACTTCGATCCATTTTGTGAAATAGTCTGTAGCAGTAAAAATCCACCTGTGCTGGCCCAAAGAGGGAGGATGTATTTCTCCGATAAAGTCTAATCCCCATTGCTGGAAAGGAGCTTCAACAGAGATTGGATTTAGGGGCAAAGGAAGGAGCTTCTTTTTGCCCTTGAACACCTGACACTTATGACACGAAGTCACTTTCTAATGCACATCGGTGAACAAAATAGGCCAATAGAACCCAACTCTTATAATTTTATTAGCTGTGGTCTTCCAGCTCAGATGATCACCATAGTCTCCTGCATGAAAATCCTGCAATACTTTGTCAGCTTCATCTTTTAACAAACAATTCAACAAAATACTTCCAGGATCCTTCCAATATAGATTGCCTTCTAGAATGCAAAATTTTAATGCTTTCAACTTCAAAAATCTAGATTTAGTTTTATTCAGACCAGGGGGAGCTTGTAAGTTATGCAAAACAAATATCAGGTTTGTGTACCACAGAGAGTTCAAAAATATCTCTTTCATGCTTGGAGTCGCCTGCTCTCCCTGTCATTTATTGCATCTAAGAAATTAATATCAAGAGCATGGAAATTGGATTCAGCCATTAAATTTGCTAGACCTTGACCTTTAACCAGTTTAGTAGGCTTAATCTCTATGTCATACTCCAGAATGACAACAATCCATTTTCCTCTTCGGCCATATGGATTGTCCTGAGTTAAAATGTCTTTTACTACCGCGTTTGGAACATATGCGATGGTGTGGGAATGGAGAATATATACTCTAAAATCCTTTATGGCTTTCACCAGGGCAAAAGCTTGTTTCTCCATTATTTTGTAATTCAAGGAAGCATCTCTTAATGCTTTACTGAAAAAGGCTATGGGTTGTTCATACCCTTCATTGTTTTTCTGTAGTAATATTGTTGCAATGGTATGTTCAGAAGCGAAAGAAAAAAGGTAAAAATCTTTGGTGAAATCAGGACTGATCAAGACTGGAGCCTGTGTGAGTGCATTTTTAACTTTTTCAAAAGACCACTTAGATTTAATGTCCCATTTTATTTTTTTTTCCTTTTTTAACATGTTTGTGATGTTCCTGAGAAGCTCAGCTAGGTTAGGTATGAATCTTCTCAAAAAAATATATTTTTCCAATGAAAGACTGTAACTCTTTGATATTCCTTGGGTGTTCTAGTTTCTGAATGGATTCTATTCTGCTAGGATCTATCTTAATTCCATCCTTAGAGATTATGTTCCCCAACATTTTACCTTCCTCTGATCCGAAAAGGCTTTTCTTAGGATTCAGAGAAATCCCAAATTTCCTGCATTTGTCGAATACTCATCTGAGATGTTGTAAGTGTTCATCATCGGATTGGGAATACACAGTTACGTCATCCAGATAAATGAAAATAAATTTACCAAGTTCTTCCACAAAAGCATTGTCCATCGCTCTTTGTAAAGTGTCCCCAGTGTTCATCAACCCGAAAGGCATTTTCACATACATGAAAGTACCCCATGGTGTTGTGAAGGTTGTTTTCTCTTGGTCATCTGGGTGAACGAGAACTTGGTTATAGACTAAGAAACCATCCAGTAAGGAGATTCGACTGGATCCAACTACCTTTTGTAATATGTGGTCCATTTTTGGCAATGGGTAGTTGTCCTTTAGAGAAACTTAATTCAGGTTTCAAAAATCAATACAAAGTCCGATTTCCCCACTTTTCTTTCGTGTTGGGACTAGATTTGAAACCCATTTGGAAAATCGTAAGGGAACTATGATTTTACCATCATACATATTTTTAATTTCTTTTTCTATCAGGGGAAGTAACTTGGGATTGATTCTCCTAAGTTTCTTCCTGAAAGGTTTTTGATCCTCTTTTGTCGGGATCCTATGTTGTATGATGCTTGTGTCATAAGATTTTAAATCTTCATATCCCCAAGAAAAAACGTCTGCATATTCCTTGAAAAGTTCAATGTATTTGAATTTATGCTCAGGAGGTAAAGATTTAGAAAGTTTGACTATCTTGGGTTTCTCTTCTGTCCCTATGTTAACGTCTTCAACCTCTTTACCACTGCCTTCAATTTTTGGTTTTTTAGCTACATCATTAAAATCAAATAGGTCTTCTAAAGGAACTAAACCCCTAGGTAAAACAATACTTTTTAAGTGCAAAACATCAGATTCTATCTCATATTCACCTAATTCTCTTGAATCTATCTTATTTACACTATCATTTCCAAAATCAGATTTATTTACATTTTCATCCTCATTTTCTAAGTCTATGTTTGTACACTCGAAATCATTTTTACATTGTAGGAAATATTCAATTTGGTCATCATTCCCAAATACCTGCCAGTATCTGATGTTGTCGAGGACAGTCGATCTGCACTTCACCTCCACCATGTATGGGCAAGTGGAACAAAAAGGTATCTTGCACGTAGCTACTGATGTGGCTAATCCATCTGCTAAAATATTTTGTCCCCTGGGCATCACCTGTAAATAAACTTCAGTGAAACATTTAAGGGCATCCAAAACAAAATTCCTATAATCTCTAAGACGGGGATGTTTTGTTGCATACTCACCTTTAATTTGTTTGATAATTAATTCAAAATCACCTCTTACCATGATTTGTTTGGCACCAAATTTCTTTAGAAGTTCCAGACCGAGCATCAAAGCTTCGTACTCGGCTATGTTGTTAGTGAATTGAAAATTTAGTTTGTAAGAATGGTTCTCCGAATACTTGGATTTTTGATTGTGCAACCAAAATCCTGCTCTAGCTCCTTCTTTACTTACAACGCCATCAAAGTCCATGCTCCAGAAATTTGCTGGTAGTTCTTCACTTATCATGTTTTTCTTTCTTTCTGCCTCAACGATTTCTTGGCCTTCTTTCGGATCAAGCGTATCTTCTTCCAGCTAAGCGATTTTCTCTCCTGTATCACCATCGTTATATAAGATAAAGGAATCTAGGTCAAAATGTGCAGAGTACAGAGGATAGTTATGTGACTTTTCTTGGCTGCTGACCATATATTTCATCAGCATCTCTTTATACAGTCTTCTCTATTGCCCGAATACTGGGATGGTGGCATACCCCATATCCAATGGCAGAGTACCTTTCAACTTGCCCCCCCAAGACCTAGACAACAACATACCATATTTTGGGGAAATGTCTGCGACCACAACATCCATAACCATGCTTTTTGTCGGAATTTGAACTAGAGTGATACATAACTCCTTGATCAATCTGATACATCTGACTTTGTTGGAGTCAAAAGAGTGTAAGTCCTTATAAGGTCTGGTGACCTCGAGTCCTAGTTTTTCCATCACTGCTTTAGGCATTAGTTTATGGGAAGCACCTGAATCTAACATAGCATTATGAAGAATCAAGTCATGTATATTAAGGCCGGTGTAAAAAGGAGCGACAACACCATTGTCAATCTGACAATCGACTTCATGGCCAAACAGGAGTTCAGGTTGATCGTTGGTAAGATTTACAGTGTCCAAATTATTTGTTGATCTAATGGTTAAGGCCTTCGTTCCCATATCAAGATCAATGCTTAGTGCTTTGATCACCTGCGATCGGTAAGCGTCCTTACTCATCAACTCAGTAAGGGGAATGGGAATTTTCACTTTGGCTAATTCCCCTTTGAGGCTGAAAGGAGTAGGTTCTCTGCTTTGGCTCAACAATTCTAATTTGTCCACCATAGTCTTCTGGGCATAAGCATTTGGTGGGTTGGTTGATGAAACCTCAGTCTGTGTTGATCTTTGTAAAATAGTAAGGTTTCTTTTTGCTAGAGATTCAATGTTACCTTTCTCAGGGATCTTTTTGGCAGAAGGCTCAGGGGATTTCTTGGTTTCGACCACTTTCTTCATTTCAGTTACCTTTTTTGGGGAATTTTCATCCGTCTTCTTACCTCACAAATTGTACTGCCTATGTACCTCCATAATGGCATTTTCAAATGCCTGCTATTCAGTCTCTTCAACTTCTTCGTTCACCTGCGTTTGAGAAAGAAGGAAAAGTTCTTGCTCTTCCTAAGTGAGGAAAATAGCTTTGTTATCGTGAATGCCCATGAGGTTTATGTGTGTGTCCTCCAATTCTTCGATTAATTCTTCTCCTTCATTAGCATAATTTTCTTGTAGAGGTGGTCTGATTTTTTCATTAGGGCCCCTCTGTTCTCTTTGATCCCTGGGATCTCTCTGCCTAATTTGAGGAGGATTTCTTCTGAAGTTAGGATTCCGAATTTGTGGAGCAGGTTGAGTTTCTCTAGGAGGATGTATTTTAGATACAGTAAGTCTCTCCATCATCCTTTCCATTTCTCTAGCTAAGGAATCCAATTTGGCATCAAAAGAGGATGTGGAAGGTTCTTCTTTAATCGTGACTCTCCTTTCGGTTCTTTGTCCTGCCGTTTTGGCCAATAGGTTGGCCTCCACACTTATCGCACTTTTCTGCATGTCCTCCAGGGTGGTGGAATTTCTATCTCTTAATTGATATGACATATCAGCGTCGAAACTGTCAGGGAATTTTATCAGTGCTAGACCTTGTGGGGGTTTAATATCGGCTGGAATCACATTGTATAGATTGTTGAAACGGATGCAGTAATCTTGTACTGTCTCACCTTGATTCCTTTTGATGTTTTCGTATTCTGACAAGATTTGGAGAGGATTTTTCTTTACCTCCCATCTGTGTAGAAAACTTCTTTGAAATGCTGTAAGGTCGAGCACTGAGGCAGCAAGTAAACCTTTGTACCATTTCTTAACGTCATCGGTCAAACTTTGCTCAAAAAATATCATTTGAACATCAGCTTCATCTACTTCCTACAGGTCAAAATAGTCATTCATTTTATCAACATGTTGTTGTGCGTTCAGGGGTCTTGTACCATCGAACTGTGGAAGTCTCATTTGATAATCCTAGGGCATAGCATGTAGAGGTGTGGACAACACCAAGGGAGCATATATGGCTTCCATGATAGGTGGAGGAGGTGGGACAACAACCTGGATGATAGGTGGGGTGGTGACAGAAGACGAGGATGAGGAGGGGCTTGTTGGCACAGAGTGAGAGGTTTTAGGCTTCGCAGTGGGAGATAGTATTTCAGGGGTTCGGGGTTGCAAGGTTTTTGGATCTAATATGATTTCAGTCACAAAGCTATCAGATTTTGTTCTAAACAGGCTTTGTTCAAAAATGGTGTCAAAGTTGAGATCTTGAAGGGTAACAAGTTCCTCTGGAAGAGAAGGGGACCTGTGAAGGGGACTATGACTCCCTGAACCTTCTGCAATGGTCTTCTTTCTGATTAATTGTTCAGGATTATCAGTTACTATTGCAGGTTCTGAGTTTGGGTGAGATCAATTATAAGTTCTTTTAGGAGCCAGATTTCTTTTTTTAATTTATATATATATATATATATTTTAGTTTTATGAATCCGAAAATTAATATGTACAAGCTTTAACAACCTCTAAACATTATTTCTTTTTCAAATTTATAATTTTTTTAGAAAAAAAAATTCTTCTAAGGAAAAGAAAACGTGGGGATGAAAATTTCATTCTTCCCCAGTATGGTCGCCACTATGTTAACACTCTGTAAATTCCCAGAGGTTGTCAGTAAAAAAGAAATCTATGAGAGGTAACTTATCCAACCACTTCGAAACTGGAATCTAGCCCTACCAGTTTCAGAGAGGGACCTCTCTGTATGATTTAGCTATGTTTTAACTTTAAGATATTAGGCTAGTTATATAAAATAAATAAGATTGAAAAGGTTTGTTGTTTTCATTAAGTTGGCTGAAAAAGGCTTTACGCATCCATTGGGCTATGGGGTCTGTATTATAAAAATAGAAATCTAACCAGAAACAAAAGATTCTTTTCACAGGGAAAGATAATGCATTCATTGGATTCTTTAGCAGTAAAGTGATGAATAGCAGAAAAGATGAGAATATCAATTAAAGTAAAGAATAATTTAAGAATTTCTTCACTGTAATATCAGAAGATAAACATTAAAATCTTTCAAAGTTTGAAACAGGGTATACAAAGATAAATCATGCAACATGCGTTACTTTTAAAAGATTAGATTAGAAAAACAATATGAAAACTGAGCAAGAAGAGCATTCAACATAGAAAATAAGACATTACCAATGAATAACATGTGATAATCCTGTGAAAACATCTCTTTGTATTACTAGAAGATCTCTTGATAAAAATTACAGTCTTGTAGCTTGCAGGGCATAAAGATAAACACTCAGTACTTCAAAGTGTGAAGTATTTATATCCAAAAATCACATACGATCCTATCATTAAAGATCAGGATGTGGCTAATCTAAATTTAGCTAACTAACTTAACAAGATACAAAAAATTAGGAAACTGCTTGATGATGTGTTGAAACTTCATGCTGATTTCTTGGGGTGAACCGTTGGTGAGGCCTCTGCACGACCTCATCTGACTGGATAGCTGACTAGGCTTGGACACCTCATCGACTACCCGATCAGATTGCAAAGCTCTTCCCATCGAAGGTGAATGGGAACGCTAACTTTGAGCAATATTTGGTAGACTTCATCCATCTCTGTGTACTTGGAAAAAGTTGGCTTGATGATGAAGATGTATCGGATCTCATGTTGTATGTTGATGTCTAACTATAACGCATATAAGAATTCCTTGCCCGTGATACTGCCTTGTATTCCTAAGAATTTTGAGCTATCCTTAGCCATAGTGGCTAGTTTCTTTTTGTAATCGGCGAGTGTCATTAAATTGTCATTTATAACTCTTAAACTAGGAAGGCCTTTCTTCTGTAGAGATTCGATCTTGCTGAAAAATATTTGCACTCCTGTGTCCATGGTCTAGAACTTTTCCTCTAGCTGTAGCATTAGTCCTCTCTTGGTCAGGACCCTCTTGACCTCAAGGATGGTCTCTCTCCTATATTCAATCTTCAAATCCTCTAGCTCCTCTCTGGTTTTGGAATTCAGAAATTTGATGATCTCAGTAGCTTCTATGGGCATCTCTCCCAGTTCTAGTCTTATCTTCTTGATAGCCTGTTGACTTCTTTGCACCAGCTCATTTTGCTCGAACATGATTTGTATCATCGACCATATTTCATTCATGGAATTGGTGATATCCATCCAGAAACTTTCCTTGACCTCAGCAAGTGTTTTTCCTGCCACTGTTTGCTTCTGAAGCTATTGCAATTCCTGTTTGAGCTAGTCTGATGTTTGTTTCTCCTTGGAGTAGCTAGTTTGGTAAGAAGACTTGAGTTCCTGAAGGTTCTCAATCTCATTTTTGAGTTTGCTAATATCTATCTCTTGCAAATTCATCTCCTCCATGGATTTAGCCAGTTCAACAGTTTTCTCCAGAGCTGTTAGTGGATTTGTCGAAGGAATTTCTTCTACAGACGATGTGCTCACTCCTATGAGTCAAACTGCACTCAGTGAAATGACCTCCATGGGCTTTGACTACTCCTTCTCTTTCACTAGTTTTTCCAATTCCGCTTCCATTTCCTTCAACTGTGCATTCTGCCCCATGATGAGCTTGAGCATATCATCCTTTTCCCCTTCTGTCTCCTCTATTTCCTTTGCCCGTGAATCTTCTATTGGTGGCAGTTTCAATTTTTTCCTCAGAGATGCTATATCGACATTTTTCTTTTTGAGCATATCCTCGACTGCTTTCACATTCGAGGGATCATATCCAATCTTGAGGACCAGTTCCTCCAACATCTTAATCATGTTATCCTTGGCAAAGGATGATATTTTTTCTAACTTCAGTTGCGTCTAAACATTGTTCAAAGATACTTGTAACTTGGAGGCAGTAGTGGAAGCATTTGCCAATGTGGAGAAAACCATTTCTCCAGTTTGCCTGTGCATATCCATTTGATCAGCTGGATGCACATCTTTAGTCTGAAATTCAAATGTTTCCCTTTTGTAATCGATGATTACTTTCGTGTCTGGCACCTGTGCTTGCAGAAACACCATGTGCATTCTACCCTTCTCAGTGTCGAATGTAGACAATAGTCTATGTTGTGCAGTTGATGTTTGCTTCCAAAACTGAGCATACGTGTTGCTTGTCAGTGTTTGATTTCTCTTTTTGATCAGATCATACTTCTAAAAAATACTCAATTTTGGTCCTATTTTGCTCGACTGGTTGACTGGTGGAGTATCTGTAGGCTTTTTGGGAAACACTGTAGTCATGATTTGTTTGTTACTTGTACTAAGGAGTGATCGATCAAACTCCATAGTTGTAGTGGATTGAATTCCCTTTTCACCAGCCATGTCAGGTGCCTGACTGGTCTTTGGCCTCTTGGTGTGTAATTGGAACTCTTCAGATGATACTTCAATGATGGAAGGTGAAGTGTCCTTCCTGGGACTTTTCTCCTTGGGAGCCTGTGGTGTAGTCATCTGTGAGATAGTGACAAAAAGGTCCTGTTGTTTTGTCTCAACTAGAGTATTTGGCTCCCATTCTGTCTGGTTGGCGAACTTCTCTATCTCAGGCCTAGATGTGTGGACATATGGGATATTCTTATTCTTAACTATCATCTCTGAAATTATCCCACAGGGGTCATAATTCCATACGAAGCTAACAAAAAACTTCATCTCCTTTAACAGTCTATCTACTTCCTCCCTAGTGCCTCGGCTATTGCAGATGAATGATCCTATTTTCCCTTTGATCCTAAGCTGTTGCTTATTTTTCAGAGACACAAAATGTATGTCATTTGAATTGATCATTTGCCTTATGTACTCCAGGGAAAATATCCTCATGGGAAGATACTTGGGTAACTTGTATGGAGCCAATTCACACCCATACACTCTGATCTCTGTGTGGTCCTGGTATAGTTGCCGGTATCCCATTTTTGCAAGGTATGAAAGGTGTAACATCCTCTGAATTTCCTCATTTATTCTCGGCTCAGGTCTTCCACTGAGCATGCTCACCAAGGGATGGTAGAACTACTTGATAAATTGTTTGAAGTTGAATTCTGTAGAGTTGTGTCTAAGCAGCGAAGTCCACACTATCACCACCTGTGGCCTCCCATCCTTGTCCATCTTCTGCATTGAAAAGGAGAATTTGTCCACTTGAAAGAATATGAACATGAAACCCAGTATTGAGGAATACCGAAACATGCCTTCTATGGTGAAATTGGAGAATTTCTCATGAATGTTGTCTGCCAGGAAGGTGCTATAGTCGAACTGAGTGGTGGGTCTCTCATCTGAGGAGAAAATGGACAGAAAACCCAATATGGGTTCATCCACCCATTGATCCGAAAAATACCCAAGGAGGGCACAGAGCGACAAGATGACCTAGTTTCCCTTCACTGAGAACATGGATGAAGGATATGGGGGATTTGTAGTGGGGAGCTGAGTGGTCTATGGGAGAAAAATCTCAAAAATATGATCTCTTTGGGGGAATGATAATTTCTGATATAGTTATGTGATAATTTCAAGATTGAACAGTGAGACAGATTCGGCTCTGGGTATCTGCATCATCTGGTCAATGGTTTCACGTGTAATGATGAAAATAATTTCTACTGATGAGGACACTATGGCTCTCTGGTCAGGAATGTAATGGGATTGGCATTTGAGGGTGAATTCGGGGAAATAGTGAACCTGGGGGAATAGATACAGGGGAAGGTTTGATTCCCAGAGCCCAATTTCGTCTCTCTGGTCAAGGAAAAATTCTTTGAGCCATGACTGCAAGTCCGCAAAGTCAAATTCGCATCTGGTATCTTTGATTAAATGGTCTTTTTCGGTCAGAGGGATCCTGTCGAGGTCGACAGGAGGCGGGAGGAAAGGATTTTCCTCGGCCTCGGTTTTCTTTGATTTTGGCGCCATCGTTGTAACAATACCTGCAAGTAAAACAAAATGGTTAGTAGGGATGACTATGGCTTTGGGCGACTGACTGTAACGGAGAGGAAAACGGGGAAAAATTCACTAGTGTGGCGACAAAGTAAAAGATAAGGGAAGGAAGCGTGAGGGTAGTATTGAGAAAATGGATACCCGTTGGGTGCCAGAGACAGGTCAACAGGTTAACGGATAAGTTAGCCAATAATAAATGGCCAGTGGTTCATTTAGCACGTGAGATGGTAGGTGAAAATGACTGAAGAATACGGCTAGGTTGTTAGGATATTTAGACACTTAGGAGTTAGTTAAGATCTACTTGGTCTAATATGTCGTTAGGTAAAAGTGTGTTTCTTTAGTATGCATTAGTATGCATTTGTAGTTAGGCAATCCGACGGTCACGATATGTTCCCGACA